>SPJY01015489.1:515272-558405 GCA_005191435.1 Raddia distichophylla | reverse complement strand
GGGCCATGGCAATGAGCCGTAATTCAATCCCCGACAGAACCCATTCTGCGTATAATATGATATGCATGCCATAGTGCATTAATAAATAATATTAGTAATATATATAGTCTCTAAACCCCAGAAATACGATTTAGTACGATAAGTGCGCAAAGGGTGATTAGGGTGTCTCGGTAACATAAAATGATGACTATCAGAATTTCCACCAATGATCGGTTTAAAGTTTAACGGAGTTGACTATATACTAAATCATCCTAGATAAAGAGTTAATCCTAGGTTTTAAGCATTATTTATATATATTTCTAGGTCAACACCTTAAACAAATTATTTTCAGGAGAAAACTAGTTAATAGTTGGTGCCTAGAAATAAAGTATTCCTACGAGCATACATAAATACATATATATGTATTTAAGTGGAAATGTTATTTTGAAATATTCCTAGAATTATTGAAGCACTTATTTAGCTAATATATTTTCTAAGGGATATTTGGGATCTAAGTCATTAATTAGTAAACAAACAATTACCCTAGAATTAACTTAATGATTTCTATATAAGAAATATCCCTTTTTCAACTAACAGTGCAATTTTTATTCTAGAGTGGCTACCTTTTATATTTTTATAATTTCATAACTGGTGTCTAGTATTTATCCAAATTTTTCTAGAATTTGTGGGGGTTTCTAGCTATTTTTCATAAATCATAAGCTATATTCGGCAATTAACTAAATAGGCAATCGCTGGAAAAAGGATTAAATCCTCTCGGGTTGAGCCAACTCACGAGCGGCCCACGAAGCGAAATCGGCCGACGGCCTAGCTTCGCACACGCGCCAGCGCAGCTCGGGGTACATGCCGAAGGCGTCCTTCTGAAATGCGCGAACGCCACGGAGTTGACGCTGCCCAGAAGGGCGCGTCTACTTAATCCTACAGGTGGGGCCGGGGACCCACACGTCAGCGACACGTAGGTTCGCCACTGTCACAGCGCACATGGGAGGTATCTGGCAGGTGGGACCCGCATGTCAGTGGCTCCTCGGCGCAGCACAGCACGGATCTTGGCGCCAGATCGACGGCGCTAGTTCATTGTCTAGCTCCAGTCGTCGACGGCACGCGACACGGCGGTGCTACAGAGCATCTCCAACCGAGAGCGTGCGCGCACGGTCATCTACAGGCCCAAGGGACCCTAACGATGCTCGCGTCGGGGCCAGTGGCGGCCGGACACGGCGGCGCGGGGCTGCGACCGAGCCATGAGCTCGCCGGCGGCGCGAGCGTGCGCTAAGCACCTACAAGCCTTGTGCGTGTGCGGGGAGCTACAGAAGAGGGGGAGGATGCTTACGGAGCTTCAAGGAAGAAGCGAGAATGAGCGGAGACGATCGGCGACGAAGCCCGTGGCGGCGGCCGAAACAGGGGTCACACCGACATGGCTGCTCTGAGGTTTTTGCCTGAAATTGGCAGAGGGGAAGATCAAGAGGGGCTCCGTGAAGCTCTAGGCTCGGGGAATCGACGGATGGCTTACGGAGTCGTCGGGATCCCGTGTGCGCCAGCGAGACTCGGATTTGGGGGAAATGGAGAAATTGACGTCGGCGGTTCCGTGTGGGCTTTTATAGCCGCCGGACTGAGATAAGGGACACGGGGACGAGTTCTGGGGCGCAGAGGGGGCAGTGGAGCGTGACAAGACGGCGTGGATTCGGCGCGGCTGCAGGCGGCGGTGCTAGAGCATGGCGCGGCACGGCGGAAGGACGCACGTGGCGTGGCCATGATGGGGTCAGCGCGCGACGTGGAACAGTGCGGGGCAGAGCAGAGCTACAGGGATGGCTGCACGGCGGCGGCACATAGCACAGTGAAAGCACGCGGGAGAAGAGAGAGAAGAACAGAGAGAGAGAGAGAGAGAGAGAGAGAGAGTTGCTACGGTGGCTGGCAGTGGGGCCCACATGTCAGGTTGATTTAAATTCGAAGCGAATTTGAATTTTGCACAAATAAATGAATTGCCCACAAAATGGGGTGTTACACCGCGGCCGATTAGGTGCTTGCCGGCCTCGAGCATGGGCATGAGTGGCCGGTGGCCCAGACGGGCAGCATCACCACCGTTGGATTTGCCATCTGCCGTTTTTCTTTGCTTCTTTTTTTTTATTGTTCTTTCTTGGCTTCTTGTGGCAAATAAATACCACGGCCATAGGTGATATATAAGCGCAGCGCTAAATGGGTCATTATTGCCCACAGCCAGGATGACAGGAAACGAAATTGGTAGCTAAATTGTGTGAACCCCGTGAGTCATAGATGTGTCTCTCCTTTGCTCACACAAATCGTCTACCAATCGCGAGCACACCAAATCATCTTCATTGGCCAAAACGGAGCTGCCGAGATTTGAAATTAAGAACAAATTATTATTGACGGTGGAAAAACCAATGAAATAAAAATTTATTTTTGTCAGTCAAGAATGGGCTAGCACACTAAGGGTGGAATCTGATTTTTTTTATAAAAAATAAAAACATATTTGAAATTTTAAAAAAACATCCACATCGCACATAATGAACCGTACACATTGCATGTCCCATTTTTGCGGAGGGAATAAATTGTTTGTTGACAAAACATATTCATTTAAGGGTAAAGAGAATAGTGTGCCATGTCACCCGTTGAAACATGGCAGGCATATTATAAAAAACAAAAAAAGTCTACCCCTTTATTGCCCAAATTAAGCCCTATAAGGATTTCAATTTTTATTTTCGTAAGCCAGGTCAAGTTTATTTTTCATCGGATTGTTCTTAATGACCCATTTTTATAGGTTTATGTCAGGCGACGGTTATTTGTAGTGCATTCGTGCCCATCAATCATGTGTCCCCAGCTTGTCATGGATTGGGAAGATAGTATGCTATGTGCATTGGGTGCGAGAAAGAACATACCGGAGAACTGACATCTATTGATTAAAAACCAAAGGATTACAATATTGGGGGGAAACAAACCCTTCCCCATGGGTTTAAGGTATTTAGCTAATTACAAAATGGCCCCTACGCCTCCCATAGCCACATATTGTCAAGAAGGGTTAGGTGGAAGACAAGCATAGGCTAGTCTGATTGCCTGCAGATGTGATTGTTGTGCTCGAGCCAAAGATGACAAATGGTTCCGAAGACCAGCGAGAGGGTGCCCTTCGACGGCCTAGTCTAGATTATATCTTCTTCCCACCACCGGCCGAAGCAGGAAGTGTGCCGCCAATTACTCCCTGGTTGAAGAAGATGGTTGTTTGACTAGTGAGAAAGGCGGCTCCAGACGAAACGGCTGAAGTCACATTTCAAGAAAAGGTGCTCCGAGGTCTCCAGGTTACGTGGACATAGGGGCATTAGTAGTCGTTTGGAATCTGCCGTCGCATTAAAACATCGGCGGTCAGGACACTTCTGTGCAATAGTTGCCAAAGGAATAACTTACACTTGGAGGGCGCCATGTGCTTCCAGGCCTACTGGAGGTCAGGTGCAAGGTAGCGCCCGATGAATTGTAGCTTATAGGCCGAGCTCATGGAGAACACGCCATTGGGTGTGAAACACCAAGCCAGCTGATCCACCTCATCAGCAAGGAGCGTGACCTAGGAGATCCTGAGGAGCAGTGAGATGAGCTCCAGGATCACAGCAGGGTCAAGTGTTGCCTGAAGTCAGAGAGCTAGGATGAACCATCCAGATCGTCCTTGACAGATCTGCCTTTCATGGTCGAGGCGGCGAAGAGTTGTACCATCATGCAAGGCAACGGTATGATCATCCTTGAATAGCCAACGATCCTCCCAGAAGGATATATATGGATGCGCCATCATGCAAGGTAAAGGTAGAACCGACCCTTAGAATCTCAAGGTCGGAACTGGGGAGGTCCCCAGCTCCTGGGGCGCTAGAAGAGGTCCTGTTATTCTAGAGCCAACGGAGCCGAAGGGCTCTAGCGAAGCGTGAGAGGTCGAGGGCCACGAGGCTCCCAAGGGAGGTTGGGGAGTACACGCTGCCTCGTTCACCCGGCAGTGCTCGCCAGCGGTGGAGTCTATCCCTTTCCAAAGACAAGCACGGGACCTTATCAATCTTTTTGATAACATAGGAAGGGGGTTTGATGACAGACAACGTAGGTGGACATTGCCGAAAGGACATCTTTAAGAAAGGTTAACCTGCCCCCCTTGGACAGAAGAGGGCCCCTCCACACGGCTAGGTGATTGAAAATTTTATCAAAAAGTGGCTGAAACTGGACATGGCGCAGCCGTTTGATCAAGAGGGGGAGGCCCAAATATTTGATGGGGAAGAAAGTACGACCAGCTGACAAGTCCTGGAGGATGGAGTCCAGGTCGAGGGAGTCGCATCTAATGAGGGTCACCTAGATTTTGGAGAAGTTATCCCTTAGGACGGTGATATTCCCCAAGATATGGATGAGGGTGGCCAGGGTTGATATGTCTTCTTTGATGGTGTTGACAAAAATGGTAGCATCGTCGGCAAAGAGCGACACGCAGAGGTTATCCAAGATTCCTTTGATGGGGAGACGGCCCTAGTCTCCATGGCGCGTTGGAGGAGCACGATGAGTGGATCGATGGACAAATTGAAGAGGAGAAGCAAGAGGGAGTCCCCTTGTTGAAGGCCTTTCCTATGGTAGATTATATCTGTGAGGTGGCCATTGATCAGAACGCACGAGGAGGAGGAAGCAAGCGATAAGGAGATCAAATCTCTCCAATGGGTCCCGAAGCCGCGAGCCCAAAGATTTTCCAAAAGGTAAGGCTAGAAGACGGAGTCAAAAGCCTTCTTAAGATCGAGCTTGAGGAGGAATGGGGTGCGGGTTCTATCTAGGGCCTTGGCTTTACCCTACACAAAGAGAAAGTTGTTCTGGATGTGCCTTTTCTTAATGAAAGCATTCTGGCAAGGGGAAACGAGTTCATCCATCAAGGACGCCAGGCCCGTCGAGAGGATCTTAGTGAAGAGATTCCGAGGCTATGAATGAGGATGATCGGACGGTGGTCGGAGGCGGTGTAACACCCCCAAATTGGGCAAATTTCCTCGCGTAGCAACCATCTCCTCCACCTCGCTGATCTTTCCCCTCACTCAATTTGACATGGGAATCACCAAAGCTTGCCAATGTCGGCGCCTTGCCTGCGTCGGCAGGTGGCCTCATGTCGCGCATGCGCATGTGCCAGCTGGGTAGTCCGCTCGGTCCTGTGCGTCGGCACAGTGATGGGTTTGGCCCTGTTATAAAACAGTCGTCGCACACACGCAAACACAATCACAATAACAGGAGACACAGATCTAGAGAGAAGAAAGTCAGGCACACAGATCTTTATTGATAGTTCTCCCTTGTCTTCAAAGAGGGTCCATCTATTATATAGTCTAGCATATATTTGGTTTTGCCTGTAATAACCCTAGGGATAAGCCTAATAGGGATGGTCTTTGCGATATGCCAATGCCTCATTTAAAACTCCATCCAAAAACCTAGTGGAAAAAAGGATTGGAGAAATGAGTACACCGCACACGCATGCCACACCGCGATATTGCCTCTTGAAAAACCTTGCTAAGAGAAACTTAAGGAAAACTCATATAAGGGAAAAAGAGAGCAATACGAAAACTTCTGGATCATTACAGGCTCTTGTTCAAGGATTCTCCCCCTGAACTTTGCAACTCATAAAATGGCCTCATCCTTATCCCATGAACACATTTACAGAATGTTAAGGTAGGCAATGCCTTTGTGAATAAATTTGCCATATTATCACACGACTTCACTTGAACTATCTCAACTTCACCACTCTGTTGGAGCTCGTGAGGATTGAAAAATTTAGGAGCAATATGCTTCATGATATTACTCTTAATACAACCTGTTTTCATTTGTATCACGCAGGCAACATTATCTTCTTAAATAACATTGGGGGTATCAATGCCACATGACTTCTGGATGTGATTCACCATTCTCCTCAGCCATACACAGTCACGTGCGACTTCATATAATGTTATTATCTCAGAGTGGTTAGTGGACGTAATCACAAATGTTTTCTTGCATGATTTCCATGAAATCGCAGTACCACCGTACAAGTAAACAAATCTAGTTTGAGACTTAGCCATATGTTGGTCAGACATGTATCCTGCATTTGTATATCCCACCATGGTCTTGGACTCGTTTCTCCCATAGAACAACCCAAGATCCTACATTCCTTGCAGGTACCTAAAGACAGTTTTGACACCGGCCCAATGCCTTCTGGTTGGAGCCAACAATTTTACCACAAATGTAATATCTAGCCTAGTACAATTGGCTAGATACATTAGTCCACAAATGGCACTAATTTAGGGAACTTCCGATCCCAATAATTCCTCATTTTCTGCCTTAGGTCTAAAAGGGTCCTTGTCCGCTTCAAGGGACCTGACCACCATGGGGGGTTTTCAGGGTACGTGCTTTAATTATATTAAATTTCCCCAATACCTTCTCGGTATAGGCAGTCTAATACACAAAAATTCCTCTTGACAAGCTATAGGCCTAAGAAAAATCTAGTTTTACCCAAATCTTTCATTTCAAACTCCGTCACTACGTGAGCACTAGCTTTACCGAAGTCCTCTGCTGTCCTGATGATATTCAGATAATCAACATAGACAGAAATATGGTCGAATAGTTAAAATTAATTTTCAAAATTTTGTTCCAAATTTTAACAAAATATGGTCAAAATTTAAATTTAAAAGTGGAAAACAAAACATTAGAAAATCTATACATGAATATTATTAACTTAGTCTAGATTTAAAAATTCAAAAAATAAATCTAAAAGTTGGGAAGCTATCAATAAAAAATCGTAGAAATACATTCAAAAAATTCTAGAAATACATTCGGATAATATCCATATTTTATATTCGGATATTATCCAAACAAAAACATGGATATTCCTTATCCACCGAATAATCAGTGCTCTGTATTAGTCTTCATATCCACGCTAAATTATCCATATCCATATCGGTATCCGTAAAAATAGTTGAATATCCATAAAACTATCCAAATAACCATCCGATCAACTCGGTCGGTCGGATAATATTCATACCATTTTCACCCCCAATTTAGCGAGTGCAATTCAGCCTCAATTTCCTCTTTCCATTTAGCCCAATCCGAGCGCTTCTGACACTCTGCCATGGTCTTAGGTTCTAGATCTAATTCCAAAGATTTAGCAATTTTCGAGGCAAAATATGTGTCGACAACAATGGATTTTCTTTTATATAACTCTCCTAAACTAGTATAGTTCATGGATATGTCCTCATTTAGATTCTCCAACTCCTCGTGATTTGCCAACACGATGGAGTTAGAGCCTTCCAATCTCCCGGCCTGAGTGTGCGCGCGCGTGGTTGCTGGGTCTACCACCTTCTGGGTGGTCTTTCTCGACATCAGGTCGATCTGTCTGTCCCGATAAGGGTAATGAGCCTGCACCGATTCATTGATTTTGCGGACGTCTCCGCGAGATAGAATCACGTGCACCCGGATCTCTCCCCCTCTTTCTAGTAAAAGGGATTTGAGTGGTCTACTGGGAAACCTCCACTCTTTCCGATGCATTTACTGCTAGTATATGCGACTTCAGTGAAAGCATATGGCAGTCTATTTGCAATTTGTTGCAAATTAATTATCTAATGAATTTCTAGTTTAGTATCCTTTGTGCGTGAGTTTAGGGCTTGGATGCCAGAGATATTATAATCTAGTTCCTGACATTCTTTATAGTGGTAGTTCTCCCCCCTAATATCAGGAAACCGCCCTTATCAAAAATACAATCAGCGAACCTCGCCTTATGCAGGTCACCTGTCATAGGCTCAACATATTTTATAATAGACGTAGCATCAAATCCGACATAGACCTCCAACTTCCGGTTGGTACCCATGGAGGTCCGCGGTGGTGGTGAGATTGGCACGTACACCGTACAACCAAATTTACGCAGATAGGAAATACAAGGTTATTTCCCACGCGCTAACTCAATAGGGGAGGTCTTATGGTATGTAGTCGGTCTAAGTTTAATTAATTCTACGGCATGCAAGACCGCATAACCCCAACAACTGGTGGGTAGTTTACAATTCTATAGTAAAGGTCTCGCAATTAATTTAATACTCTTTATTAGTGATTCTGGCAGGTGATTTTTGGTGTGCACATACGGTACAGAATGCTCTACAGTTATGCCCATGACCATATAATAATCATTAAAGGCACGTGAACTGAATTCCACGGCGTTGTCCAACCTAATGGACTTAATTCTTTATTCGGGAAAGTTAGCTTGTAATTTAATGATTTGGGCAATAAGCTTAGAAAAAGCATGGTTCCTTATAGACAACAGGCATACGTGAGACCATCTAGTAGAGGCATCTAAAAGTAACATAAACTATCTAAACGGGTCAGAAACAGACAGAATCGGTCCGCAAACATCACCTTAAATTCTCCTTAGGAAATTCGGTGACTCATCTTGGACTTTGAGGGGAGAGGGTCTAATGATCAATTTCCCTTTGGCACATGCTGGGCACATAGAAACTTTGGGTTTACCAGAAATTATATATCTTCAGGGTATGATCAACAAAATTATGAACTATCCTTTTCGTCATGCTCAGTACAGGATGCCCTAGATGATCATGCCAGATCTAGTAGGAGTATAGGGTTGCTAATTCAGATCCCATAGCAATGTGAGGAGAGTGCTTTATATAAGTATAATATAGGCCAGATGAAAGAGAAGAAAGTTTCTCCACCACATGCTTATTACATCTATTTTTCATCATCATAAGCAGGAATTCTGCCCCGCCATCATGATCGGTTTTAACATGGAAGCCGTTCATGCGGATGTCTATAAAGCTTAGGAGGGTATGGGTTGATTCTGGATACAACAACACATCTTTGATCGTAATGCACTACAGGAAACGAGACTTTTGTGGTCGGCCTATGCCGACGACAAAAGTCAAAATGCCGACGACAAAACGTTTTGTCGTCGGACAACCGACGACAAAAGTTCGTCGACAATGAGTCGACGACAAAAGTCACTTTTGTGGTCGGCCTAAAGAAAAACCGACGACAAAAGTAGCTCCAGGGCAGTGCTCCCAGGAGAGATCTTTGTGGTCGGCCAGACTGGAGGCCGACCACAATACTACCCTTTGTGGTCGGCAAGACTAGAAGGCCGACCACAATACTGCTCTTTTGTGGTCGGCTAGACTGGAGTACGACGACAATACTAGTCTTTTGTGGTCGGCTGGACTGGAGGCCGACGACATTACTTAGACTTTTGTGGTCGGCCTTCAGATATGCCGACGACAATACTCAGGACTTTTGTGGTCGGCCTACAGATATGCCGACGACAATACTCAGGACTTTTGTGGTCGGTCTAGTTATATGCCGACGACAATACTTAGACTTTTGTGGTCGGCCTGAATAAATGCCGACGACAATACTCAGGACTTTTGTGGTCGGCCTAGTTATACACCGACGACAATACTTAGACTTTTGTGGTCGGCCTGGATAAATGCCGACGACAATACTCAAAACTTTTGTGGTCGGCCTGAGTATATGCCGACGACATTGGCAGTGTGCCAGCAATAAAAATTGCTGGTAATTTATAAAAAAGCTCAATTTTAACCAGCAAACAAACTGTATTCCCCACAGTTTACATACCCAAATCCCATAACAATCACAATATATAGCGATCACATTTGCATCCACCGATACATTTGTCAATCAATCACAGACGAATGCGAAAACATATAAAAAAAAGTGCGACATCAATACACATTGTCCAAAAATTCACAATACATTCATCATCGAGTGCATCGTCAAACCCATAAGTTTACATTACATGCACAGAACCCACAAGTTCATCGTCTAACCACGTCTAACCACATTTACAAATGCGAACCTGGGCATAGGCGGAAGAGGTCTACTGTCGACGTGCTCTGACCTCAGCCTTGTTGGAGTTGGACGGCACCACGGAGTCCATGAAGTCGTATTTACCGTGACTCCTTCCACCGAACTCGTCGTATATGACCACAGGGTCGACCGGCATGTTGATGGGGTCACAGTCCACACCGTGCTTCTCTTTCATAGTTGCGGTATATATATCCTACGAACAAATGAGATATTAAGTGGATTAGTTTGATTTCTTATTTCAATACTTTGCATTTTAAAAAGTTTTCAATCAGCTCAAGGATCGAGATATATCAAATCATTCTATTTATCTAACATCCTAGTATGTTTTAGCAATCGAACTTCCTAGTTTTAGCATGTTGTATTTTAGAAAACTTTTGGTCAATTTAAGAAATACCAAAAATTAGAGAGTGTGAAATCACAATGTGGTCGACCGTGGCAACAAAGTTGAGCGCGAACAAGCATGGAATAGTTGAGTGTAAAAGGTTGAAAAATGAACTAATCAAAATATGGCAGAGTGGTAAGTAATGTGATATATGTTCGTAGCAAACATAGGGCAAGTGGTTGGCTTTGGCTAACAAGTGTACAACACAATACACACACAACATTTATTCAGCATCGCATTAAAGCAAGGTACCATCAGCTAATAGAAATATAAAATTAATATATCCAGTCCAGGTAATAAGTGTAAACCTTTCTCATACCAGTTGGATCAACATCCCGAGCGAGCTTAATGGCATCAGATGTTGCTATATCTTGATTGGCAGGGGATATAGCAAGTATAATACAGTTCGGCTACAAAAGAAAATTGGGAAGTGTCACTGCATAAGTAAACATCAATATGCAGTTCTTAGTCTTACGCAAACTTGTTACCTTATTGCTATAATTAGAGTATATTTTTATGCAATATGCAAGCCAAAACACAGGCAGATCTAGAAACTGAATTCAAGAGACGGATATAATAAAACAGACCATATATTATACTATTATAGAAACTTTACAGGTAAGTTTGAAATATCAGAGGGGAGAATATTGCAATTTGTAAAACATTAAATGTTCCCTGATATACAAGAACCAATAACTTTGACAGTCCAAGGCAAATATATTTTGCGTCATTTATTAAATTGAAAACATAGGATTGAATATCAATAATGAAAGTATTTCATCATTTATTTTCAGTGGAGAGGATTTTATGCTGAGGATTTTAAACTTTGAATACCATATGGTGAGTATATACTGAGATGAATTAGAACTAGTGATATTTGTTTTGTCTTTCCCGTCAACCTATCAGTTTCGTCTTGGATTTCCTTCCGCACAAGAGCTACATTAAAAAAAAACTTCAGTGGCATGTATGTGATAACTATATATTAAACCTCAGCAATTGATAGGTATCTGCTAAACCTTAGCCATTTGAGAAATTAGAAATATTGAGGTCATATAAATTGTGTCAAGGTAATCATCTTTTTCTTTCAATAATGTTGTGTATGCTATTTGTTGTTACACAAAGGAAGACACAAAATAATCTGATCACTGAGAGACGCGGACAAATAATATTTCATTGAAACCCCCCTAGAGATCAAGGAATCATGCCGATTGCAGCAGATTCACCAAATCATTGGTTCCTTATGACAAATAACAATGTGTTAATTATTTAGGCGAATTAATCAAATGCATGAATAACAGTATAATCTGATACGTCCACATGTAGTGGAGAAATACCATAGAGCATAAGATTACAACCAAACACTATCGATAATCATCATAATTGCACATTTAGTTGTACCTGGTAATGGCGCCGCTAATCATAGTAGGCATTCCACAAAAGCAATTAACCTACTACTACTGAGTAAAACAAATTCAATGCATAACCCCAGAATAACCCCTAGCAACTACACATCGCTGATTATCTGAAAAAACTAAATATCACTGATGGTTGCCAATTATCTGAATCAGATTCCAATAAATACTAAATATTATATTTCAATAATTACTAGATCAAAGATGCATAAGCAACTCCAATGAATGATTTATGCAATGGTGAGGGGAAATCAAATGAACTCACCACTGCAAACTAGAGTATCTCACCTGGTTTATTTCTTCTGGGGAATTAATCATCCATGCTTTACTTTTGAGGTGAGTAGTAATAGCATTTATGGCCTTGTTTATACCATTACGCAAATCCATAACATTGACCCCTGCTGCCATAGCCTTGCAACCTTTCGTAAGAATTGCCTGTGTAAGTACTGTTGCACAAGTGGTACCTATTACCCCAACCCAAACAGAAAAAAAGTGAGTAAATCAGTGACACACAGTACTCCATTCAGAAAAGTTGTTCATATCCTTTCTAGACATAGCACATGAATTAGGTTCAGACTACGTGCCGGTTATGTATCATCTCAAACACTGTATTAAGACATCTGTACCAATATTTGGTAGTGGATAGTGGTAGCCTGGTAGAGAACCTCCCACTTAATGTTTTCCTAAAAGATTAGTACTGGAAGATCCTATGCCAGGAACTAAGTGATATCTTCAAGAATATCCAGGTTAAAAGTTGGCTGCATCAGAAGAGTATCTATTTTCAACATAGTGGTATCTTTGAGAATATCTGGGTTAACAATTTGATGCATAAGAGAAATTACTTTCAACATAAGATATATCTACATAAAATATAAATAATGGGAAGCATCTACCACAATTTACTGTAAAAGTTTGTCAGATGATTTTAGCATAAGTCCAAGGCACATTTGAGGCCCAAAGATAAATGCATGAACCAAAATCACACAAATCATCAACTTTGCTATTCGTGTCCAGTGTGAGAACTTCAAGCACCGAACATAACATTCTAGCAAGCACACAGAAAATATTCAATCGAAGTATAACATCCAAATTTCCGTCCTGATAGTGCAGTTTTTCATCAATAGCTGAAAGAAAGCATCTACTCCTGCTGAAAGAAATTCAGAAATCAGTGAACCGGCGTCTGGGCATATGCAGGAACTCAGCGTACTCCTGCTCCCCATCCTTTGCCTTGTGCAGCTGCAAAACTAGTGGCATTCTCGTCACGATCCCTTAGAATCAAACCACACAACAACAATCCGTATTAACCACAGCGCTAGGAGTCGGAAATTCGGAGTCAAAAGCAACGGTATTGTGGTCGGCCTGGCCATTGGCCAACCACATTGCTCTAGCATTGTCGTCGGCCTCTCTTTAGGCCGACCACAAAAGTGCATTTTTGTCGTTGCGGCGCGGTGTTGGGGGCGGCGCGGCGTCGGGCGTGGGGGCAATCGCCGGGAATGACTTTTCCCGACGGCACTTTTCTTGACGCCGTATAAACGCCATGAAAAGATCTTTTGGGGCGTTTCTACGTTTTTTAGGGCATTTATAGGCGCCCTTAGAACCGGTTCGTGTTGTAGTGAACCATCATCGATCATGGAAAAGCCAACCTTTCTACAAATTTAAAGGAGGCAACTACAACCACAAATGACCACTGCCCTCCCTAACTGCTCACTGCTCCCGCTCTCCACCTCCGCATCTAACCCCTGCCCCCTCTTGCTCACCATCGAGGCCTTCAGTCGGCACCATGACGCTTCCGCTTCAAAAACTACTGGATCGAGATGCTTGATTTCCTTGATGTGGTCTAGAATGCATGGACGACTGACTCTCACTCCCATGTCAACTCTGTGCGTCGATTGCACCTCAAACTCCACTGGACCGCCTCCGACCTAACCTCGTGGAGTCAATCCGCCATGAGCGAACTCAAGCTCCAGCTCGCCATTGCCACAGAGGTGATCTGCCTTTTCGATAGGGCCATGGAGTCCGCAACCTCTCGCCACAAAATTCGAATTTTGGGCCTCGGCGCCATTGAGAAAATAAAATGGAAGCAGCGCTCCAGGTTGTCATGGTTGAAGCTGGGTGATGCTAACACTAAATATTTCCACCTGCGCGCGAACTCCAAAAGCTCAGGAATTTCATCGAACGGCCGCGTCTCGATCTCCACTAGCTATGTGCTACTTATGGTTCTACGGCATGCCTAACACATCAAAAGCCTAACCACGGGGCTATCTTGTCATGACTGGCACATTCGGCACATTCTCACTACTGGACCGGACTTTAGCGTCAGCTCGTTCCACGGACGTTGAGCTCGAAGTCGAAGAATCCTGTAACGAAAATGCAACGCAGGCTAAACAGAACCCGCGAAAGAAATTACAATGTGCCGTGGATGCCCCAAAACATCAGATGACAAATAGGACTGTGTCGACCGAACCGCGGGACGGCCAGAAATTAGAGCCGGGGGGCAGGGGATCCTTTGTGGTCGGCCTTTGTTAATGCCGACCACAAAAGTACAGTATTGTGGTCGGCCTGACCATTGGCCGACCACATTGCTCTAGTTTTGCCGTCGGCCTCTCTGTAGGCCGACCACAAAAGTGCACTTTTGTCGTCGGCCTGTGTAAAGGCCGACGACAATACCCCTCGCCCCCCTAGGCCGCTCACCGGCCACACACGGCCGCGCCTCGATCTCCACTGGCTATGTGCTACTTATGGTTCTACGGCATGCCCAACACATCAAAAACCTATCCACGGGGCTATCTCGTCATGACTGGCACATTCGGCACATTCTCACTACTGGACCGGACTTTAGCGTCAGCTCGTTCCACGGACGTTAAGCTCGAAGTCGAAGAATCCTGTAACGGAAATGCAACGCAGGCCAATGAAGACCCGCGAAAGAAATTACAATGTGCCGTGGATGTCCCAAAACATCAGATGACAAATAGGACTGTGTTGACCGAGCCATGGGACAGCCAAAAATTAGAGCTGGGGGGCAGGGGATCCTTTGTGGTCGGCCTTTGTTAATGCCGACCACAAAAATACAGTATTGTGGTCGGCCTGACCATTGGCAGGCCACATTGCTCTAGTATTGTCGTCGGCCTCTCTGTAGGCCGACCACAAAAGTGCACCTTTGTCGTCGGCTTGTGTAAAGGCCGAGGACAATACCCCCCGCCCCCCGGAAATTAGTGTCGGGGGGCAGGGGGTCTTTGTGGTCGGCCTTTGTTCATGCCGACCACAAAAGTACAGTAATGTGGTCGGCCTAAGCTTCGGCCGACCACACTGCTCCAACATTGTCGTCGGCATATTGAGAGGCCGACCACAAAAGTCCACTTTTGTTGTACATCAAAAGCCTATGCACGGGGCTATATCGTCATGACTTGCACATTTGGCACATTCTCACTACTGGCTCGGACTTTAGAGTCAGCTCGTTTGACGGACGTTAAGCACGAAGTCGAAGAATCCTGTAACGAAAGTGCAACACAGGCCAATAAGGACCCGTGAAAGAAATTACAATGTGCCGTGGATGCCGCAAAACATCAGATGACGAATAGGACTGTGTCCACCGAGGCGCGGGAGGGCCGAAAATTGGAGCCGGGGGAGGGCAAGGGGTCTTTTTGGTCGGCCATTGTTCATGCCGACCACAAAAGTACAGTAATGTGGTCGGCCTAAGCTTCGGCCGACCACAGTGATCTAACATTGTCGTCGGCCTATTGAGAGGCCGACCACAAAAGTTCACTTTTGTCGTCGGCCTGTGGGAAGGCCGACCACAAAACCCCCCGCCCCCCCTCGGCCGCCTGCCGGCCACACACGGCCGCGCCTCGATCGACGCTGTCCTATGTGCTTCTTATGGTTCTACGGCACGATCATCAGTTCAAAAGCCTATCCACGGGGCTATATCGTCATGACTTGCACATTCGGCACATTCTCAGTACTGGCCCGGACTTTAGCGTCAGCTCTTTCCACGGACATTAAGCTCGAAGTCGAAGAATCCTGTAACGAAAATGCAATGCAGGCCAATGAGGACCAGTGAAAGAAATTACAATGTGCCGTGGATGCCCCAAAACATCAGATGACAAATAGGACTGTGTCCACCGAGGCGCGGGAGGGCCGAAAATTAGAGCCGAGGGGGGGGCAGGTGGTCTTTGTGGTCGGCCTTTGTTCATGCCGACCACAAAAGTACAGTAATGTGGTCGGCCTAAGCTTTGGCCGACCACACTGATCCAACATTGTTGTCGGCCTATTGAGAGGCCTACCACAAAATTCACTTTTGTCGTTGGTCTGTGGGAAGGCCGACCACAAAACCCCCCGCCCCCCTCGGCCGCTTTCCGGCCACACACGGCCGCGCCTCGATCCACGCTGTCCTATGTGCTACTTATGGTTGTACGGCATGCCCAACACATCAAAAGCATATCCACTGGGCTATATCGTGATGACTTGCACATTCGGCACATTCTTACTACTGGCCCAAACTTTAGCGTCAGCTCGTTCCACGGACGTTAAGCTCGAAGTCGAAGAATCCTGTTACGGAAATGAAACGCAGGCCAATGAGGACCCGTGAAAGAAATTACAATGTGTCGTGGGACAAATAGGACTGTGTCGACCAAGGCGCGGGAGGGCCGAAAATTAGAGCTGGGAGGGCAAGGGTGTCTTTGTGGTCGGCCTTAATTCATGCCGAGCTTAAAATTAGAGTAATGTGGTCGGCCTAAGCTTCGGCCTACCACACTGATCCAACATTGTCGTCGACCTATTGAGAGGCCGACCACAAAAGTTCACTTTTGTCGTCGGCCTGTGGGAAGGCCGACCATGAACCCCCGCCCCCCTAGGCCTCTTGCCGGCCACACACGGCCACGCCTCGATCGACGATGTCCTATGTGCTACTTATGGTTCTACGGCATGCCAAACACATCAAAAGCCTATCCACGGGGCTATATCGTCATGACTTGCACATTCGACACATTCTCAGTACTGGCCCGGACTTTAGCGTCAGCTCATTCCACGGACGTTAAGATCGAAGTCGAAGAATCCTGTAACAGAAATGCAACGCAGGCCAATGAGGACCGTGAAAGAAATTACAATGTGCCGTGGAGCCCCAAAACATCAGATGACAAATAGGACTGTGTCGACCAAGGCGCGGGAGGGCCGGAAATTAGAGCCAGGGGGGCAGGGGGTCTTTGTGGTCGGCCTTTATTCATGCCGACCACAAAAGTAGAGTAATGTGGTCGGCCTATGCTTCGGCCGATCACACTGATCCAACATTGTCGTCGGCCTATTGAGAGGCCGACCACAAAAGTTCACTTTTGTCGTCGGCCTGTGGGAAGGCCGACCACAAACCCCCGCCCCCCTCGGCCGCTTGCCGGCCACACATGGTCCTATGTGCTACTTATGGTTCTACGTCATGCCCAACACATCAAAAGCCTATCCACGGGGCTATATCGTCATGACTTGCACATTCGGCACATTCTCACTACTGGCCCAAACTTTAGCGTTAGTTCGTTCCACTGACGTTAAGCTCGAAGTCGAAGAATCCTGTTACGGAAATGCAACGCAGGCTAATGAGGACTGTGTCGACCGAGGCGCGGGAGGGCCAGAAATTAGAGCCTGGGGGCAGGGGGTCTTTGTGGTCGGCCTTTGTTCTTGCCGACCACAAAAGTATAGTAATGTGGTCGGCCTAAACTTCGGCCGACCACACTGCTGCAGCATTGTCGTCGGCCTATTGATAGACCGACCACAAAAGTCCACTTTTGTCATCGGCCTAGGCAAAGGCCAACGACAATAATAGGCCATCTCAGACGTCCGCCTTGTGGGCCCTCCTTGACGTGGTTTCGTTAATCCGTTAAGATGCCGTGAGCTGGGTGCCTCTATGTCGACGGCATAATTTGTACCGCCGACATAGTTTAGATGAGCGGGTAGAAATTTCAAATTTGCATGAAGGCGGGAGAGTTGGTGTGACTATTGTGGTTGGCCTTTTTTTGGCCGACGACATTGTTGATTAATGTCGTCAGCCTCGCTTTTGGCCGTCGACGCCGACCACAAAAGTGAGCTTTTGTCGTCGGCCTGTGGAAAGGCCGACCACAAAAGTGAGCTTTTGTCGTCGGCCTGTGGAAAGGCCGACGACAAAACCCCCGCCCCCTCGGCCGCTTGTCGGCCACACACGGCCGCGCCTCGGTATCCATTAGCTATGTGCTACTCATGGTTCTATGTCGACGGCATAATTTGTACCGCCGACATAGTTTAGACGAGCGGGTCGAAATTTGAAAGGTGCATTAAGGCGGGAGAGTTGGCCTGACTATTGTGGTCAGCCTTTTTTTGGCCGACGACTTTAGTTATTAATGTCGTCGGTCTCTCTTTTGGCCGTCGACATAGAGCAAAAAACATTATCGTCGGCATTTTGGCCGACCACAAAAGATTTTTGGCCGACCACAAAAGTTTCTTTTCCTGTAGTGATGACGGTACCCATGCGGAGAGTGATTGTAGCTCGACCGGAGCCAACAATCCTAGCGTTACTTCTGGCAATCGTAATTATACTCTCATCCCTCTTCTGGAGGTATTGGAAATATTTCATCTCCCTAAATACCGTATTACTGATGCAGCTGTCTACCGGACATAGCTTTTCCTCCATTTGGGCCGTATGAACAAATTTTATGTCATAAGAATATATCATACAACCAATCAAGATACAATCTTTAATCATCACAAGATTAAATTAAAATCCAACATATAATCAATAATCAAAGTGATTAAACCATCTCATGACAAAGTGAGGTCCTCCAGGGACTTACAAAGACATAGAATTAAATAGTTTAACTAAACATGATGGTAAAATGTTCTCCAGGAACAAATCAAACACGCTAACTATAGTAAAGATAATGTCCAACATAGATACTCGAACAGATTGGGGTGGAAATGGTACGGATATTATCCGACCGACCAAATTGATTGGACAATGATTTTTATAGTTTTATGGATATTCGACTATTTTTATGGATAGGGATATGTATATGGATAATTTGACGTGGATATGAACACGAATACGGAGCACTTATTATTGAATGGATTAGGAATATCCGAGTTTTTTGTTCGGATAATATCTGAATATAAAATATGGATATCATCCGAATGTATTTCTAAAATTTTATATCCATAGTTTCCCATCTTTTAAAATTTACCTTTTGAATTTGAAATATAGACTAATTTAATAATATTTGTGTATAAACTTTCTAATGCTTTCTTTTTCCAATGTTATAAATCCCCACTTTTAAATTTAAATTTTGATTATTTTTTGTTAAAATCTGTAACATATTTTTTAAAATTAATTTTTACTATTTGACTAACAATGTATGTATTCTTATCGAAATTGATCTGTATTCGCTCCGTATTCGTAACCGATGTTATCCAGTTTTATTTGAATTTGTATCTACATTTGACACGTTACTCCAATCTATATCCGGTAAAAAATATGAATACAAATATGGATAGAACAATATCCGATCCGATCACATCCCTACGGACATACATAGTATTTGTCATGAACTTGCTAGCTCGATGTAGTGTCGCGTCCACAAAGCAGAATTGGAATGGAATAAAGGTTATATTTCAATAACTTTGTGAAAGTATAGACTTTGACCTGTTTTATAGGAAGAACCAAGACATGAAAATTATTGGTTATACTGATGCTGCCTATTTGTCGGGCCTGCATACTGGTAAATCACATACTGGGTATATATTCCTAAACAATGGCATGGAAGACATCGAAGAAAACTTGTGTCCACATCGACAAAACACTAAAAAAATAATTGCATTAAATAAAACTTCCCATGAATATGCATGGTAAGAAGAATGGTAAGACATTGTTGACACCCAATTTTGGACAATTGGCCCATATTCTTGAAGCTTCCATAATTGGCTTGGCCAGATGAAATATGGGTCGGGTCAACTATAAAAGGATATGTTTAGGTCGGTTGTGCAGATAACGAAGGAGGAGTCTAGATCGTCTTAAATGGATGAGCTTCGGTTGATTCAGATTACATATAATAGGAAACAATTTATTGTAATAGGAAGTCACCAATTCGAGTCTGTATCCAATTCGAATATGTGTTCTAATTGGTCTAGGTTAAAGACCGGTATAAATATGAGGCCCCCTAGGGCATGTAAAGGGTTATTGACAAATCAATCAAATCTATTTCTATCATGTCCTTTACCTTTTATCTACTTTTATCGCATTAGGCCTAGTTTAGAGTAGTTTTGTTGTATTATGTTCTTGCTCGACTTGTTGTGCATCACCTTCTCGACCAACTACACGATACAACCTAGGGTAAGTGCTATCTTTATTATGTTTGATTCCTTTACCCGTCCTCTGTATCGGCTAATTGCTTTAAATCTAGCCGTTAAATAGTTTACCCTTTTTCTACTTGCTAGTTGATCCTATCAACTAGTTTGCAGTCTGTTTACCCTCTTTTGAACTATTTTCTTAGTCTAATCTTAGTCCATAGTTTCATTTTCATTTGGATCTGTTAACTATTTTTGGTTGCCCTCAAGTGTTAGCAAGTTCATCTTATCTTGTATTTAATCGGCTAGATTAAGCCGAATAATTTCTTTAACATTTGCAATTAATGGTAAAATTGGCCAGCACGCCCTGAACCGTATTTAGTGTTGAAAGGGACTCTAAACCATAAGCTCCATGTATGTTCATGCCGAGTCAACTTTCGGTATGAACATACATGCAGCCTCCTGAATATTGTGAATTGAATGTTGAGCAAACCTCAAATATCATTTATGAACATATATTTGTAGCACAAATGTATATGAGTTACGTAAAGAGCGGGCGTAGGAAGCATATCAAATTCAAGTTCTTTTATACTTATGGAATGCATAAATTTAATGAAATAAATATTATGCATACTAAGTCATGCTGATTTATTTACAAAGACACTATCTGCATCTACCATTGAAAGATGTCTTAGAGGCATTGGAATAATAAAGTTTACATAAACGTTGAATTTAGGTGGAGATATTTCACGTACTCTAAACATAAGCTTAGAACCTGAGTACCCAACTTGACCAAGCAGGTCATATGGAATTTTGGGTGCAGGTTTGTACTCTTTTTCCCTTCGTGAGTTTTCCATCGAAGTTTCTCATACAATGTTTATAATAAACCAAATTGTGCACAGAAGTAAACGCATGATGTATTCTTTCTTTAAAAATTCTTCCACTTGGTTTTTATAAAGTTTTTATGAGGCATATGCATCTCGCGAGTAAGGTTTAGGTGGAGTGTTCTAGGACAACAAATTGGGTCCAGTCCATGCCGTGGCCACAACCCAGGAGGTGGTCGGCCAGCGCTCTTAGGTGGGTGCACGTAGATCTTAATTGAAACCGTAAGTGTTGAAATATGATCCAAATTCTAGTGTGAGTCTTGTAGGGACGCCTAGAGGGTTCATGGTTCGGTAATGGTGATTAGCAGATTTATTTTCGTATTGTCTGCTATCAGTTTTGTATACCCTATATATACCTCTTATAAGCCCCTAAGGGAGAGGGTAGATGAATCATTATTATTCTCTTGCATTTGTACTCTCATGATATAGTGGATTTCACTGGTTGACGCACATGGTTTTTTCTCGTAAAGGTTTTTCATGTCAAAATCATGTCTCATGTTCGATCTTTACTTTGTTATTTGCTAACAAGTGGTATCAGAGCCAGACACGAGATTAGATTAAAAAATAATTAGGATTTGAGCATCGGCGGCTGCGATGCAACTTATTTTCGGGATTTGTGGCATCTTTCGTCAGCAGCTCTAGTCTCAAGTAGCTTCGGCAACTTGCTCGTGGACCTGGGGATGAAATCCTCTGCCGTTTCTCACCCGCTGCCATGTGGGTCAACGGCAGAGGAGCTGATCCCCGTGGGCCTACGCGTTTCGTGGTTCTCTTGTTCCTCGTGTCAACCATTAACAGCGCTGCTCTGTCGCCGTGTTCTTCGATTTGGCCGGCGTCGATTCTCAAGTCGCCCTGAGGTAGGAGAAAACTTCATTGCACCATCCAGCCATCAGGAAGAAACAATCATGGTTTCTCGTTTTCCGTGCGAAGCAAAAACACCATTTCTTATATAATTTATAGACAACACGACACCTATATAAATGACGTTTGAAAATTTTGCATTGGAACTTTCCTCAGGAGGCAAAAAAAATCAAACTTTTTTCTGCCCTATTTTACGTGGTGCACTCAATTAAGTGGACCAGGATATTTGTTGTTTTGTTTTGTGCTTTGCAAATCAGCATCGGATATTCCGCATAGCGTCTCTGAAGTATGATCTACCCCTGTTAAATCTTGCAACGATATTTTCTCTATGACAAGTCAAGGTGAGGGAAGTTTTGGCGCATACTAATCTGGATGATAAACTCGATAGCTTTGGGAAGAAAGATTCAAAATACTGGACGGATGATGAGAAGAGAAGAGATCGTAAGGCTATGTCTTAAATTTATCTTTATTTATCAAATAATATTTTACAAAAGGTGTTGCATGAAACTTCTCATCATCCGTCCAGTATTTTGAATCGATATGTATGTCTAAGAATCTAACCAGCAAGATGCATATAAAGTTGAAACTTTTCATGCACAAGTTGCAAGTAGATGGTTTGGTTTTGGACCAAATATCAGTCTTCAAGGAGGTTGTTGCTGATTTACAATTTATGGAGGTAAAATATGATGAAAAAGATTTAGGTCCACTTATTTTGTGTTCGCTGCGTAATTCATATGCAAACATTCAAGATAGTATATTATATAGCTGTGATGAACTAACCGTGAATCAAGTTTATGAGGCCCTTCAATAGAAGGAAAGGATGAAACAGATGGTACAATCGGAAGAGTCGACCTCCAATGCAGAAGCTTTGTGTGTTTGTGGCAGGACTAAGAAAAAGAAATCTAATAACAATGACATCAGAGGGAAAAGCCAGAATGACAGGGGTCATTCAAAGTCTAGAGGCAAGCAAAAATTATGCAAGTACCGTAAAAAGAATAACCACGAAATTTCTAAACATTACAAACTGCAGAACAAAGAAAAGAGGAACGGTACATACCGATCTAAGCCTAAATTCGAGGATTGTGAGGCCTCTGTTGCTTCTGATACTAGTTCCAAACACGGTGATGCTCTTATTGCTTTTGCTGGTTGTGTATCAATGGATGGTGAGTGGATACTTGACTATTCATGTTCTTATCATATATACGCTAACAAAGATAGGTTTAATTAGTACTTATCGTTCTGTGCAGAATAGAGGAGTTGTGCGGATGGGAGATAACACCGCATGTGAGATTGTAGATATCGGCTCTGCTAAGATCCAAATGCATGATGACTTGACAAGGACTTTAACAGATGTGAAACACGTCCCAACCCTAGCTAGAAACCTCATCTCGCTTAGAACCCTCAACCTCAATGGGTACAGGTACTCCACTTTAGGTGAAGTGTTGAAGGTATCGAGAGGTTTTCTCATAATTATGAAAGGTGATATGAAATCTGTAAATTTATATGTACTTAGAGGCAATAGAATCACTGGTACTGCTACTATTATTTCCGTTGCTGCTGCTTCTAATAATTTCAATTATACTAAACTTTGGCATATGCGCCTCGGTCATATGAGTAAACTTGGTATGGTTGAATTGAGCAAAAGAAGACTTCTCGATGGATGCAACATTGACAAGTTGGACTTTTGTGAGCACTGCATTTTTGGTAAGCACAAAAGGGTGAAGTTCAACACTTCTACTCATACAACTGAGGTTATATTATATTATGTGCATGCTGATTTATGTGAACCATCCCGTAAACATTCTTTTGGAGGTACTCGCTATATGTTGACAATTATTGAGGATTACCCCATAAAGGTGTGGACCGTGTGGCCTTATTTTTAAAAACATAAATATGATGCTTTTGCTGCTTTTAAAGATTGGAATGTCATTATAGAAAGGCAGACTAAAAGGAAGGTAAAAGTCCTTCGTGCTGATAATGGGATGGATTCTGTTCATGTGCGTTGAAGTTTTATTGCAGAAGAGAAAACATTGTCTGACACTATACCATTTAGTACACTCAACAGAACGGTGTAACTGAGCGCATGAATGTGACCATCATATCCAAAGCTCGATATTTGTTGTTCAATGCTGGTATGGGCAGACGTTTTTGGGCTTAGGCAGCCTCCACCGCCTGCTACCTGAAAAATCGGTCATCCTCTACTGATCTCAACAAGAAGACTCCTATTGAGGTATGGTTTGGCACACCTATTGATTATTCACAGTTGAAAGTATTTGGTTGCACTGCATACGCACACGTTGATAATGAAAAAACTTGAGCCTAGAGCAATTAAGTGCGTACTATAAGTTGTGGAGCCCTGAAACTGAAAAGACTTTAGTGAGTAGAAGTGTAGTTTTCCGTTAATCTGTTATGTTTAATGAGAATCTGTCTAATAATGCCTCTAATGAAGGACAACGTAGAGTAAGCGTGCAGGTGGAGCACTTGAATAATGGAGACTATATAATTGATGATGACAATATTGCTGTCCTAATATTATTTTCTCAGTTGTTGACTCACCTGTTGTTGATCACTCTTCTCCTGTTGTGTAGGCTCTACAGAACTCCGTTGCAGTTGATAGACCAAGCAGGAACATTGTTCGTTCTAATCTCTTGATTGAAGAGTGTAATTTTGTTAATTATGCCCTAAGTTGTGCAAGGGAGGTGGAAGGTAATGCAGAGCCTTATACTTATATTGAAGCAATTATCTCGAATGATCATGACAAGTGGATATCCGCCATGCAAGAGGTGATGCAATCAGTTGAGAATAATGACGCTTGTGATATTGTTCGTTTGCCCAGAGAAAAGAAAACCGTTCGCTGCAAATGGATCTTAAAAAGAAAGGAAGGTGTGTCTCCCACTGAACCCATGAGGTTTAAGGCAAGGTTAGTCGATAAATACTGCAGTCAGATACCAGGTATTAATTACAACGATGTTTTTTCTCTGGTTGTGAAACATAATTTCATTTGTACGTTCTTTAATATGGTGGCTATGCATGATCTTGAGCTTGAGCAGAAAGATGTAAAGACTATATTTTTACATGATGAACTGGTGGAAGCAGTGGCGGAGATAGGGGGGCTGGCAGGGGCCCTGGCCCCCCTAACAAAGCTGTAATCTGCCATTACCCCTAATCCTACTTGTGCTAATCACTGTTATATGAGGAAGTGAATGAAGTTTTGCTACAATAAATCCTAG
This sequence comes from Raddia distichophylla, assembly GCA_005191435.1. Classification (NCBI taxonomy): domain Eukaryota; kingdom Viridiplantae; phylum Streptophyta; class Magnoliopsida; order Poales; family Poaceae; genus Raddia; species Raddia distichophylla. Next base: position 533,504 of record SPJY01015489.1, on the reverse strand, counting down.
AAATGCTAAGTTCACCTTACTGAGAAGAAAATTCTCAGCCAATATATAAGCAACATACATGAATATGAATGCACCAACTATAATATTTCTTTGTGGTGTATTTAGCCTGGCCCTCCTTATGTTCAAATCCTGGCTCCGCCCCTGGGTGGAAGAAATTTACATAGACCAACCAAAAGATTTCAATGTTCCTGGTAAAGAAAACTTGGTTTGCATGTTCAAAAAATCTTTTTATGGTCTAAAGCAATCCCCGAGGTAATAGTATAAGAGGGTTGAATCTTTTATGCTCATACACAGTTTTAAGAGGTCTAAATTTGATAGCTATGTTTACATTAAATTTGTTGATTGATTGTTTATATACTTGTTATTATATGTTGATTGCTGCTAAGAGTAAGAAAGAAATCGCTACTTTAAAGGTACAATTAATTATTGGGTTTGAGATGAAAGACCTAGGTGCAACGAGAAAAATTCTTATCATAGAGATTATCAGGGACAAAAAGTCCGGTCTGCTATATCTTAACCAATAAAGTTACATTGACAAAGGCATTCGTCATTTTAATATGCATGAAGGAAAACAGTACGTACTCCCATTGCTTCTCACTTTAAATTTTCATTTTCTCAATGTCCTGATTATGGTGATGAAATTAAGTATATGTCAAGAGTATCTGATTATGGTGTTGTCGGTTCATTAATGTATATATTATGGTTTGTTCCCATCCTGATTTTTCTCATGTTATGAGATTGGTTAGTAGATACATGGCTAATCCTAGCAAAAATCATTGGAATGTTGTTCAGTGGATTTTCAGGTATATTCATGTTACTTCTAATGCTAGTTTGCAGTTCGACAAGACTGGAGATAGACTCATTAGATATAGGGATTTTTTATTATGCTGCAGATTTGGATAAAAAGGTCCATCACTGATTATGTCTTGACTTTTGGAAAGTAAGTTTGCAAGATACAGTTGCTTTATTCACCACTGAAGCTAAGAACATGGCTACATGGTTGAGAGATTTGTATTCTGAGCTTTGTGTAGTTACATCTTGCATTAATCTATTTTGTAATAGCCAAAGTGCTAAATGCGTTACAAAAGGATCAAATGTTTCATGAAAAAACAAAGCACATTGGTGTTAGATGTAATTATATTTGTGATGTTATTGCTCAAGATAACATTAACGTATGAAAGATCAGTATTTATGATAATCCTGTTGACATGATGAAAAAGTCAGTTGCTGCTACTAAGTTTGATATTTGCTCAAACTTAGTTGGTGTTACAGTTTAGGTCACAGTTACTTTTAGCGCACGGTGATTTTTATTATTGAAATGAGTTGATTGGTGATGTTTTATTTGCTACAATATGAGAATTCGTCTTATGGTGAAGTTTACTGAAATATGATCTGAATTCCAACATGAGTCTTGTGGGGACGACTAGAGTACCCATGGTTCGGTCATGATGATTAGCGTATTTGTTTCCATATTGACTACAGTCAGTTTTGTCCACCCTATATATACTTATTCTAAGCCGCACGGGAGCGTAGACAACTCATTGTTATTCATCTGCGTTTATACTCTTATGATATAGTGGATTTCGTTGGTTAGCGTCTGTGGATTTTTCCCGTAATGGTTTTTCACATAAAAATCTTGCTTCGTGTTTGATATTTACTTTGTTATTGGTTAATAGTAAGAAATAATACAAATATAGATGAAAATCCTTTGTATAAGAATCAATCTAATAAAGCATAATTTCCTGGGCATCTTATGTTTATGGTCTCCTCTGCGATTGTATAATTTTTTTAAAAAAAGGGGCAGGAGAATTGCTGACCTATTTCATTGAAGCAGGAGAAAATAAAAGAAAAAAATCGTAAGCACGGGGTACGACCACAGCGGAACGCTGCAACCCTGACCAAACCCAGGACACCACCGGCCACTGCTGGGCCAGAACACACGCCAACAGAGTAACGAGGTTTTACAACATAATTGTTATTCATCGACTCGGACTGCACCAGAGTAACGAGGTTTTACAACATAAATGGCACTGGACGGAAAATCATTAATGGCATACGACAGAACTTTCGGATGTGCTAGCCATCACCGGATTCGACGCGGGGTTCCTCACCATGAACCCCCGCTGCCAGCGGCGCGTCCACGGCGAGGTGTCCCGCTCCGGCGGTGGTGACATCAAGGCCATGAACTACCTCCAGGAGGTAATCATTGAGACCATGCGGCTGTACCCGCCGGTGCCGCTGGAAGCAAGGGTGGCAGTCGTCTACGAGGTGCTACCGTGCAGCTCGGCGGTGCCACCGGGTGGTTCGGGAATTACTCAGCATAAGCGATAGGGAGGCGGCTGGTGATCCTCTGCCTTTGGTTGTAAAGGCAGAGGATGAACAGTACTTTGTGCAGTTGATAAATCCCAATCGATGGATCTCAAATGGATGGATCAGATCTTCCACTACAGGAAATGTTAGCAGTGTCAAGTGCCCAAACCGTCAATACAAATACACAAGCCGTTGGGACAAGTTACTCTCGGTGGCTAGCCGTCGAGTGTAGACCGTCGTGAGAACTCCGTCGAGAGTAGACCGTCGTGAGAACTCCGTCTCGACGGCTCAACAGTAAATCATCGAGTGTGATGCGACAGACGCCGTTTGCGCATGACGGGCGTAGTCTCGACGGCCATCTATTGACAGTCGAGAGATTTGGTGAGCGGGCCCCAACTAAACCACCTTGATGGGGTAGCATACTCTCGACGGCTAAAAGACAGCCGTCGAGTGTATCTTATTCAGATGTTGGGTAGTCTCGACGGCTTATACACGGCCGTCGAGAGTATGACAGTGCAGTAAAAAAAATTATTTTAATTTTGCAAAAAAAACAGAAAGCAGCAGCTGCTGCACCTGCAAACCCAAAATGCCCACAATATATATATCCCCAATTGTTGCATCCATTGTCTATAAGATCACAATTGCACACAAATAATTTAAAAGCACAGCACACATCGATATGCAAAAGACTGATCGAATCCATATAGAACATCGCTATCCACATAGAACATCGCTATCCATTGTCCACAAACTTACGATAACCAAAACATATGAATCGATAGCTAGCTAGTCACCTAATGCTCTCTAGATGGAGGATCGTCTGAAGGTGGTAGGGACGGCTGGGTAAACAACGGCGGAGCGTCATCGAATAGGTTGTTGACGGAGTCGGCCTCCTGGCTGCCCGATGTGTCCCCTCCTTCGTGCGCATGAGCTGCTGCTAGGGCCGCAGAACCCTTGAATCAAATATAGACTTATTAATTAATGCTATGTTTTGAAAGAAAATAATAATACGTATTTTGAGGTTGTAGGACTTACCGCCTCAGTAACGTATGGGAAACCACCATGTGGGCGAGCCGGGCCCACGTAGTCACCTGCTGGGGGAGCTGAGCCGCTGTAGAGAGCTTGGGGATGAGGAGGTGCACCATAGGGACCCTGTGCACCAGCATGGTGCGGCGGGCCCCTGTAGTAGCTCTGCTAAGGAGGTGGGGCCCCGAATCCACTACGATACGGTGGTCTGGTTTTCGGCTTCTTGTCACTTTTTCTCGTGCTACTTTCCGATTGACTGAATTCGTGTCATTTTGATATATTTTCAACATCGTATAAAATTACGTCTTATGATGGCTATAAATGCTTATCAGATACGCTTTACAACGTGCCTATAACCTACCGACGGTTGAAAGCGTGTCATGTTTCATCTCATTTTAAGACATCTTTATATTGTATCAAAAAACATATCTACATTCCCTATGTACATCTATCTAATACGCTTGATATCGTGTCTATATGCTATTGACGGTTTAAAACGTGTTTAATTACGTGTCATGTTGAGATGTTTTAAATATCGTTATAACAAGCGTCACTACAAGGCTTTTGACGGTCTAATCGTGTCTACTATCGTGTCAATTTGAGACGTTCTCAAAATCGTGTCAAAAAGCATCTTTACATCTCTATGTAGAGACGCTTTTACCCTGCGTTACTACAAAAACGTGCCTAGAAGGCCTTTTTCCTGTAGTGTTTTTCGATGCCTGACAAGCCCCTGCCTGGCTAGATCCCGGGGTGTCCGCCTTGCCGGCGCCAGACTCCTCAGTGAGGGCCAGCTCCTCATCGGAGTAGTGTCCGCCCGCACAGACAGAACCCGGTGTGCCCTCACGGTCATCGCCCTCCTCCTTCTCCTCAGAGGTGCTCCTCCTGAACTGTCGTCGTGCCATCCTGTAGATAAAATAATGTTAGTGAGGAATAATAATTTTAATAATAATTTTTTCATATCGAATGGCGTGAACCCATCTGTCGCGATCGCACGACGTACATTTCTTGGTTCCAATGCAAAAACAGGATGCCTCTGATCAAAATGTTTCCACGCTTCCCCATCCGATGGATGAACCATGACATCACCTTTTGTTCTTTTATCCTCTTTGTGCCACCTCATCTGCTGTGCCGTTTCATCAGTTAAGAAACATCGTTGGAGACGTTTCATCAGTGTGAAGTAACGAAGCAATTTTCTCGCTACATTTGTCTGTCTTTTATTTCCTTGAGCATCGTCTATCTCCACATATCTTGACTCTCCACATTTATCGCAAACAAGCTTATCCACATCATCCTTATAATACAACATACAATGATTGGGCCAGTAGTGTATTTTCTCATATGGCATTTCTAGTCCACTTATAAGTTTCTTACACTCATACCAAGTAGGTGGTATCTTATGACCTTCAGGAAGAACATCGGACCACAACGATATGAGTTCGTCAAAATAATTAATCGAGAAATTATATTTGCATTTAATAGCCATCATACGGGCCACAACAGACATCAGGGCTACTGTGGTTCCATCGTGCAACGGTTGTTTTGCATACTTAAGAAGCCCCATAAAATCGGACACAGACGTTGATGCGTCCTCGTCCTTGAAATTATGACCAAAGTCTTCCATCAAATCATTCACCCGATTGATTTCATCAAAACCTTCATCGGGTACGGATAAGGGTGATGCACACGTTGCACGACGACTCTCCCCATGATATACCCACCGATGGTATGCGGCTTTGTAACCATGTTTACATAGATCGAGCTCCATCTGGTCACGGGTTCTCTTCCGAGAATTCCCACACTAAAAGAATATTTGAAGTATAAGTACATACCCCAGCTAGTCGAGATAGGCTCTCCAAATAGGCGAACCTTGCCTCGAACTCCGCTCGCTGTCGGGCCATCTCCTCCTCTTACCTCTTTCGCGCCTCCTCCGCCATCCTCAGGCTCTCTTGCATCGCATGCAGCATCTGCCAGTTCTCTTCCCTCTCCTGCTCCCTCCCTCTGGAGCCTGGACTTGAAGGCGCAGCTCGCACAGCGGGCATGTAATACTCTGACCTGTACCAAAGTGTTGTTAGTAGTTATGAAATTTTAGCTTAGTTAACTTATAAATATAACCAAAGCCTACCTCAGGTGGTCCTGACCGATCGCTAACCTTCCGTGAGCCTTCCCACCCATTGTTTGGTGGATGAGCACGGGGTCAAGCGGCTCATCGTGGACAATTCGGAAACGTTTATTAAATCTCATATGAAAACAAAACGAATCACCGTTCATGTTCCATAAGAGTTGTGCCGTTTCTGAATGGGTGACGTACGGCTGGGTCACAATTGAAAAACACTAATGCAGACAAATTATTATTACGCCTAATATATTACCTAAACAAAAAGGTAATAAATAACATTTACGAATTAATAAACAATCAACAATCAATCGCAAATCGCAAATCGCAAATTTCAAAAATAATTAATAATTATTGAAAAGTAAATAATCAATTATTTATAATACAATTATTTATTTTATTTTATTTATTTATTGCCTAATTTATTCAATAAACCTACCCAAGAAGCACAATTATTTACATTACATTTATTCAAGAGTAAATAATCAATTATTTACATTACATTTATTTTATTTTATTTATTCACAAATTTATTTTATTTAATTAATAATTCCCTAATTTATTCACTAAATCAATATTAGTATCGGCTAATGATACATGGCCGTCGACACTACACAAGAAGCACGGAAAAAAATTATTCATTTACCTCGTATGTCCATTGTTAAGATGGGGAAGACGTCGGATATGAGGGAGGGGACCGGAGGGGGTGAGGTAGAGGCGGCGGAGGGGAGGCGGAGGCAGTGGCAATGATTGTGCCAGATGGGCCTGCGGAGAAGCATGCCATTCGACGGCTAGAAAGAAACCGTCGAGACATATTTGATTTCTCTCGACTGATTTTTATTCAATAGCAGTCGAGAGAAGGCATATTCGACGGTTCTCTTTGACTACACTCGAGAGAATTGATTACTCTCGATGGTTATGGTAGAAACCGTCGAGAGAAGCCCTTGTCTCGAGAGTTTTGCCCTTTGTTGGACTCGGCGGTCTACCCAAAGTAATTTGAATTCTAAAAATACAAAACAAAATTTATTGCTGTTAAAAAACAATGCGTTCACGTTTGTGTATCAAATAATATCATCAGCGAAAATATAAAAATTTTCAGAGCGTCGATCATGACGAACACTACTAAATGGGGTGTTTCACGGCTAAGTTCTAGGTTATCGTACGATATCGGATGTTCCGTTAGTTATTATAAAAAACTATTGAAAGAGGATCCTAAGGCCTAGAGGGGGGGTGAATAGGCAATTAAAATAGTCTCTCTCGACGGCCAACGTGATGCCTCGAGTGAGATACACTTCTCTCGACGGCTAACCTGATGCCGTCGAGTTAGATCCACTTTTCTCGACGGCTTTAGGGCAACCGTCGATTCAAATAATGGCCGTTGGGATCCCGGGAGGGCCAAACACTTGACGGCCATGCTTAGCCGTCGAGTTAAATGAACATCTATCGACAGTTTTGTGAAAGCCGTTGACAATGATTGGGCCAGTTGGCCCCGCGGAGAAGCAAGGCACTCGACGGCTAGAAACAAGCCGTCGAGACAGATGTTGATTTCTCTTGACTGCTTTTTATTCTATGGCCGTCAAGAGAACGTACACTCAACGGTTTTCTTTGACTACACTCGAGAAAATAGGATATTTTTGACGGTTATGGTAGAAACCGTCGAGAGAAGCCCCTGTCTCGAGAGTTTTGCCCTTTGTTGGACTCGGCGGTCAACCCAACACAATTTGAATTCTGAAAATACAAAACAAAACTTATTGCTGTTAAAAAACAATGCGTTCACATTTGTGTATCAAATAATATCATCAGCGAAAATATAAACAATTTCAGATCATCGATCATGACGAACACTACTCGATGGGGTGTTTCCCCGGCTAAGTTCTAGGTTATCGTACGGTATTCAATGTTCCGTTAGTTATTTAAAATACTTAAATTCAAAAATTCAAATTCAATTACCAATAAAAACTTATTGGTTCATGTAACATAACAAAAAAGCTACATTGATTTTCCTACTTTTAAAAAAATAAATATCAATTAAACTCTACTATATAGAAGTAAAAATGTATATTCTAATTATGATTATCTCGATGGCCTAGACCTAAGCCGTCGAGAGTAATAACGCCGTTTGTCTGTTGGGCAGACGGCCGGTTAATACTCGACGGTTATTTATTCGGCCGTTGAGACTGACAATCCGTGGTTCTCGGTCTCGACGGCCTAAATGTGGCGTCGATAAAGAGCATACAATATCGACGGGTTTTATATGGCCGTCGAGACAAATTTCGGCACTCGACATTATTTCCGTTTCCTGTAGTGTTCATATGAACAATGTTTCGCTACAGTGGCTATTAACATTACCAGTGAAAAGCGATTTGCTACAGTGTGCATGCATTTTTACCTATTTGCTACAGTGCCCCTGCCTTTACAGCCACAACGTCAGAGGATTTTTATCTATGGAAACGGCGCAAGACCGGCTGGAGTTTAATTAGGCCGGAGCGGTGGCTCGGCGACGGTAGCGAGTTCGTGGCCGGAGCAGTACCCGGTGCTCCGGCCGGAGGTTCGGGATGAACGTGGTGGCGCCAGCGCCGGCGCCGAGCATGGATGCACCGCCCGCGTACGAGATAACAGGGACACTGAAGATGAAGGGGGGCTCTGGGTGCAAGTCATAAAACGGGGCACCACCAAGAGCGTCGCCGCAGCAACCATCTTCATCTGCACGTACGCCATCTCCTTCCCGTCCCGAGACACATGCTGACTTGCGCGGCCTGGCACTGAACACATGCAAGTACCAGGCATGGAACACCAGGTACCGCACCGTGTCCATGGCCACGAACTCTTCGCGTGGTGGTAGTGCATGGACGCATGGTCGTTGCCACCGCCGCAACACGACCCCTCGTCGTGGACGCGCCGCTCGCAGCGGGGGTTCGAGCTAGGCAAGAAGCCAAAAGAGCCACGTCGGCGCCGATGATGCTGTGTCCTTCCCGATGAGGACAGAGCTGACGACCTCGTTCTGCACCAGCCGTCGCTTCACCTCGGGCGACGTGGAACATAGCGGCGAGCTCGCTGCCGCCATGCTCCTCGTCGAGGTCTCGGGTTCTCCGTTTTTCCTTGCCTAGCCAAAGAAACGTGGAGCCGAGGCCAAGCTAGGAGCGCACGCGTGGCTGCGCTGGATCGTACGACCGGCAGGAGACACGTGTACGGCGATGCGTCCGGGAAAAAAATTACATGGATCTGGGGTGCAGCGGGTCTCCTGTGCATACCCGGCGGCGGTAGACGACGTGTGGACGTGATGTCGATCCAACGAACGCATCGCTTGGCTCCTGGCGAAGAAACACTCGGCTCCAGCCTCCCCTGCGCTGCGTCGATCTCTCTCTCTCATACCCCGGGCCATCGGCTTGAAACCCTACCTGGCGACGCCGTTTGTTGATCTCTCCCTCATACCTCACGACGCCCGCCAGGAACTCAACCTGGCTACGTCATTTCTTCGCCAGACGACGTAGCCGCGATGGTAAGAGGAGGTGGCCAGGAAGACAATACACCTGCCGGGTTTACGTTGCCGTCTTCTTCGTCTCTACCAGATGACGCCGTCGCCGGTGGTTGTGGAGCCGACGGAGAGCAGCCGACACAGGTAGGGTCATCGTCTAGTTCTTTGATTGTATTTCATCTATGTGGTTTGGTCATTTATATTATGTGCATATTGTACAGAACACTGAATCGATCACCATGGGAGTAGATGTTTTCAGCACTATCGATGCCGACGCTCACAGCGATGACAATACAGCTGATCCAATAGCAGACGAAGGACCAGATGATGTAACGAAATGATAAAATCATATTCGAGGAAGAATATAGTAATTTGCACGGTGTTAATGTAACGTTGATAAAGTCGGGCCAACTTTGATCGTTCCTGAAGTTGGAATGTGTTTCGAATCAGAGGAAAAAGCTTATGACATGTGCAACACCTTTGCCGGTAAGGTTGGGTTCAGTATTAGAAAGGGCCAGACAAAGCGCCGAGTAGATAAAACTATATATCACAAATATATTGTTTGCAGTAACCAAGGTCATCCAGAAAATGAATCATCACAAGACAATACAAGGACAGGTTGTGGTGCTCGTGTTCAGTTTAGTGTCATCAGAGAGGGGATTTCGACAGTGAAAAAGGTTGTGCTTGATCACAACCATTATCTTGCTAGTCCAAATAAAAAGCACAAGCTCAGGTCTCAACGACGTGTTATAGAAGCGGACAGAGAGTTAATTGGGCAGATACGGGATGCCGGGATGAAGCCAGCCCAAGTGTATGAGTTCATGAAGAAGTTTTACAGAGGAGCTGACAAAGTGTCATTCTCAAGGATGGATTGCAATAATGAGATTGGTCGCGAACGCAACAAGTACTTAGAATCCAATGATGCGCAAACACTATTAGAATACTTAAAGAATAAGCAGATAGAGGATCCTATATTTTTTATGCCATTGAAATAGATCAGGAAGATAGACGGATAGCTAACTTCTTTTGGGCAGATAGTCAGTCTATCATGGATTACGCATGCTTTGGCGATGCTATGTCATTTGACACCACCTTTCAGACTAATAAGATTGAAATGCCTTTTGCTCCACTCCTTGGAACCAACCATTACAAGCAGACAATAATTTTTGGGGCTGCAATGTTATTTAATAAAAATATTGAACCATTTGTTTGGCTCTTTGAAACCTTCTTGATAGCAATGTCAGGTAAGCATCCAAGCACAATTTTCACTGATCAAGATGCGGCCATGGCTGGAGCAATTGCTTATGTATTTCCAAATACAAGACATCGACTTTGTTTGTGGCACATTTATCTTAATGCTGCTAAACATCTTGGGCATGTAATTCATCAGCACCCTAATTTTCTATCTGCTTTTAAGAGATGTGTTTACGAAGATAGATCAGAATTATACTTCAACACACAGTGGGATGAATTGTTGACTGAATACAACCTTGAGGAAAACTCATGGATGCTAAATCTATATGATTTGAGGAAAAAATGGGCTGCTGTGAACCGTGACTCTTTTACGGCTGATATGACCACGACTCAAAGGAGCGAAGATATGAATAATGTCTTCAAGAAAAGATTTCGTAGGAAGCTCGATCTTTCAGAACTTCTTGTAGAATGTGAGAAGGTTTCCGCTAGTCTTCGTGAAAATGAGTTGGATGAAGATTTTAATTCATGTCGAAAGATCCCAGTTTCTTACATCCCAAATTTACCTTTGTTGAAGACCGCTGCTGAATCATATACAAAGAGGATGTACTTAGAGTTTGAGGAAGAATTTAAAAGACAATTTTCATTGTCTTGTAAATTGTTGCGAGCTGAGGGATCAATCTCGACATTCATGGTTACGCATATGCAATCTGATCATGGAGCAACAATTGTATTCAACACTGCAGATATGACCATTACATGTTCTTGTAGAAAGTATGAATCAGTAGGTATGTATACACATTTGAAATTGCAATATAGTATATAATACAAGTTGCTGAATGATGTTTTCAATTTACCCATCTTATAGGTATATTGTGCAAGCATGCCCTCAAAGTCTTCAATCTGAATGATGTTTTCATTTTACCTTTGAAATATATACTGAACAGATGGACAAAATATGCGAAAAAAGGATTTTATATTAAGAAAAAAGAACGTGACAATAAAAATTTGAAAACACATACTGCACATATCTCTCGAAAGGCAACATCTGTTGAATTGAAGTGTTCATTGTCAAAAGAACTTCTTGATAATTTGGAGAAAGCTATAGATAAGTTGGACTTGGAAGCAGATAATTCTCTAAGCCAAATGCAAGAAAAATCCAATGATGTTCCTCTAATTTCGAATGACTGTGCCATAGACACATTAAATGGTACAATGTCATTTAGAGTTCCTCGGGTGGTAAAAGGCCCAAAGACTACACGGTTCAAAAACATGGCTGAAAAGAATAAAGGGAAGAAGAAGAAGAAGAAGAAGAAGAAGAAGAAGAAGAAGAATAGTGCTCAGAAGAAAGGTAGTGATCCTACCCAATCTAGTTGGTTTTGTTGCTCTTATGGTTGCTTTTATAATATTTTTTTCTTCTTATATTTTTTTGTTTGACTATAGGAGAAGATCCAAATAATGATGTAGAAAATAGAGATGAAGACGCTAATCCAAACCAAATGATTGTAGGACATGACTTCAACTCATTATGTCATTTTCAAAATTTATTTATGTGCACATTTTATAAACAATGTCATATTCTGACACAGGATCTTAATGTTGGTCCCAATGGGCAATCTTCGACCATGGCTGCTCCGCTGATCCAAGGCGGATATGCTAATGACACAATTCCACACTTTAATGTGTATGTGAATTCTTCTACCATGTCTGCTCCATATATATAAGGAGGATATACAAGTCTCTTACTTGGAGTTGATCAGGATGCCACATTGCAGTCGGCTGTTAGGAAAATTAATTTTGATGGCGCACGAAATCATAAAAATATGTAACCGTACTCTATAAGGAACCATGAATTTGGTAGCTATGTATGGGATGTAAACTCATCTTTGTTTGATAACGATTAGCCATTTATGCATGAATGTTAATAGCACTTTGTTTAAATGTCTAGATTTGAGTTTTGGAATGCAATGCCCATTTTATTTGTCTTTGGAAATTCAATTCAGTTCTGCAAGTTTTTGAGTTCCTCGTGGGTCCTTTGCTGTCATGAGCACTGTATTTGAACATTTAAGTTGCACTGTATTTGAACCATTTCATTTCAGTTCGGTTTTAGCCCTTGAATTTACAATTTGAACCAGTTCAGTTCAGTTCAGGTGGTGGTTCAGTTTTCAGGTGGACAATTGCCAAGTTCATGTTCATTGTTCAGTTTTCAGGTGGACAATTGCTACAGGTTCATGTTTAGTTTTCAGCAACAAATACTACAGGTTTAGGTTTAGTTTTTGGACTGAAATGCGTCAGGTTAATAATTAGGTTCATGCTAATTATCCTCCAAATCTGAACAGAGGAACAATATTGGTTTCTCAAGTTGAGACATGCTGACATGATGTCCTGCAATATCCTCCAAAATTCATGTCTTACAATGTCTTATAATCAGTGAACTTGTGCTTACAACTACCATTCATTACACACACAACATATGCTAACAAGCTCAACAACAAATCCTCACATCCGACAAGCCTAACTAAATCCAAACTAGAAAGCGAGCCCTCTACTAAAACATGAACCGGGCTCACTAAAAACCTTTTTGTGACTATGCTGGAAGAAGCACTAAGGGTTGTATTTGCTGGCTCCATTGGTTCTTGGACACTTGAGAAAATGTTGATGGCGGTGTCTTCTGAATCCTGACATGATTTAGCTTTGTGCTTGCAGTCCCTTCACTTCTAGGAACAATTTCTTAGTTTGGGCCTGTGTGTAAGAAAAACAAAGTCACAAACCATAAGCAAAATTAATACTGCAGTAAAGACAAACAAAGTTTACCATTCACATAATTTAGATTGACAAACATGTTTACAAAAATTTAGATTGACATACATAAATCATTTACATAATCTAGCACATAATCTTCAAAATTCAAACGAAATGTCTGCTTGTGTGTGCGTGTGTCATATTGCCTCGTTGCCAATTGTGGGTAGGCATTTCATCAAGCATTTGCTGAGCGACTAGCTCATGGAGGCAACAACTGCATCATGGTGCAGCGTCGAAGGTGCGCCCGTCCTCATCCACACATAATGCCGATGAAGGCGTCATCGTCGTCGAGCTCCACGCGTGGGCGCCGAAGACATGCTCGGCCATGAGCTCGATAACTCTAGGTCGCTGCTGGCGATGAGCTCGATAACTCGAGGTCGCTGCTGGCCATGAGCTCATTGTCAGTCCGACCGCGCCGCCATAGGTGACCATCCAGACCGCGGGCCCATCGCAGGCCGCCGCCACTTTGAGGGCTGGAGACGACCGCTGCCCTGCGCGCCACCGTCGTGGGGTGAGAGAGAGAAAGGTCAATTGGATCGAGCCGAGCGTAGGTGGAGCCGAATAGGGGAGCTGAGCAGAGCGCAGCGCAGAAAAAAAAGCAGCTAGGGGTCGACGCAGGCGCTGCGTTCGATCTGGACATCGGCCACGCGTCGTTGATCCCGCTCGGGTATGCACGCCAGGCACTGTTGCACGGAGTACACTGCAACCTGCATGCCCTGTGAACCTGCCTCGCTAATCGCTTTCTCTGTCAGTGAAACTGTGAGATTAGAGCATATACATTGCTCCACTTTAGCTGTCTATAAGAGATGCTATGTCATATCTGTGCTGTACAAGAGTTAAAGAAGAGAGAGAGGAGTCGTCGCTTCCACAAGCTACGGCGCTAGCACCGAACCCAAGAAAAAATCGATCATGTGCGGGGCAAAGGCGCGGAGAGGACGATGCCCAGGCAAGCAACGCCGTGCGAATCCAATGAAGGACGATGTCCTGGCCGGCGACGCGTGAGGAACTGGCTGGGGCGGTGCCGACACAGACGTCATGCTCGAATCCGGTGAAGGGCTGCATTGATGCAAACGACACGGTGGATCCGGTGAGGCCGTGAGGGGCCAAGTCGATGTGGATGGCGTGCCGTCGTCGATGCGGACTGCACGGTCTTCGTCCTCGTCAGCGTGCGCTCGACGTCGATGCCAACCGCGCGCTTGTCGTCTCCGCGCGCGAGTGTATCGCACGGATCTGGGAGCTAGGTACGATGCAGGAGATCGGGGCAACCAACGACAGGTGAACGATGAAGAATGTGGCGCACCATTTTTAACATTGCTTTTTGGATTCTTCGTGCCGTGCAAGCTCTGAAGCTCAGATTTGAGGCTCGGAAGAAGAAAGAAAGCTGAAGGTTGAGATAGGAAGACTGGAGCACGCACAAGAAAGAAAGGGGAAAAGTAGGAAAGAAAGAGGACGGCCAGGGAATGAAAAAGCAAAGAAAGAGTAGGAAAGAGAGACACAGTCAAGGAATAAAAAAAATTGAAGAGAACAAAAAGATAGGAAATAGAATTTTTTTTGTGAATTTTTTTAAATTTTACAGGTTGAACTTAGCTATCATTTTCAAATTCTAGAACAGCGAGGATTTCATATGTTGTGATGCTCTTTTGTTAGCTACAAAGATAACAACCACAATAAATTATTGCCTTATAGTTTATATAGATAGCTTTATAGACAACCCATTGTAGATGTTGTCAATAGCATTGATTATTGATGACATGGCATATTGGTAGAGACAGCTGCTTCTCCACCATTATGCATGCCCTTATGGGAGTAGCTGCCACTCTGTCGTTACTGCTTCGGCAGCACCGCACCACGGTGGAGCTCATCGGAGAGCCTCCGCAACGAAGCGCACGAAGACCCACTCTCCTCCACGGCCTTCCGGCAGACGAGCATCATCTCCTTGGCCTTATCCCTCGCCTTCCTCCCTTCGTCGCCGCCGCCCATCAGGGACCTGACGGCTCGCTCCAGCTCTGCCGCCTCGACGAAATTGCCGCGCTTCCTGTCCATCTCCAACGACACAGCCACACCCATGCCGGACACCAGCGAGAATGCGTTGAAGTGCTGGTCGTTGGCGAGAGGCCACGGCAGCATCGGCACGCCGAACCACAGGCTCTCCAGGATGGAGTTCCACCCACAGTGCGTGACGAAGCCCCCAACGGCAGGGTGCGCCAGTACCTCCTTCTGTGGCGCCCTCTTTGGCCACACGAGCCCTGTCCCTTTCGTCTTCGTCAAAAACTCCGGCGGGAGCAGCTCTGCGAGGTTCGCATCCGTCGGTTCTCTGTTCTCGATCCTGGTGTCGGTCGGAAGCCCACGCAGCACCCACAGGAAGCGGTGCCCGCTGCGCTCCAGGGCGTGGGCTATCTCCTGCACATGCTGCGTCGTCAACAACCCTTTGCTCCCGAAGCAGACGAGCAGCACGGCGGCCGGAGGCTGGGAGTCGAGCCACCGCAGGCACTCTTGCCGCTGCTCGGCGGGCGGGTTGAACGAGAGCACCGGACCGATCGAGTACACCGTCGGGGCGCGGATTCCGCGCGTGCACCTGCCATCGGCGATGGCGGCGAGAACGCCCGGCTCGAGCTCAGCTGCCGTGTTGACGATAACGCCGGTGGCTTCCATGTAGCGCCTGCCAGTGTACACGAACCACGTATATGTCGTCTTCCTCCTCTCCAGCATTGTCAGCGGAAGGGAGGACGGCGGCACCGGCGGGAGCCCGGGCACGTCCACGGCGCCTTGCATCTCCTCGAAATCGACAGCCATCTCCTCGTCGATTTCCGGCGCGCGCAGTAGGAGAGCTAGCATCGCAGCGCCCGACGTGAAGTACACGTACGTAGGCACAGCGAGCTCGCGGGATAGGTCGAGCGCCGGTGTGCAGAAGATGTCGACAATGAGCGCCGCCACTGGGCAAGCCAGGCCGGAGATGGCCGATCGGAGGTTGGGCACGTGGAGCTGCACTACGCGGGAGATGAACTCCTCGACGCCAGAGTGGTCGGTCGGGAGCTGGACGTCGGGGAGGTGGTGGAAGCGGATGTCGTCGCCGGAGGCTTCCTCCCGGCGTACGTGGTCGGCGATGTCGGACGCCGCCTGCGCCGTTGGACACGGCATGAGGAGGACGTCCAGCGAGAGGGCGTGGCTGCTGCGGCAGATCAGGCGCTTACCGGCCTCGATCATGGGCATGAAGTGGCCGGCGCCCCAGACGGGCAGCAACACCACGGTCGGCTTTGTCATGGGTGGATTGGACGAGGGAGGACGTAGGCTCTTCCTTTCCGTGTGATCTCGCCTAGCTAGAGAGTGCACATCTACGTTTTATCGGAGTTCGTAAGCACAGTGGAGAAGTTGTTTGGTGAGATGGATGGTGAGAATCGCTGCCACGTAGTGCGGGGCGGTTGCTGTGTTCATGCCGTGCAGACGTGCAGTCAGTTCACTCAATTGTGCCGCTGAGACGTTACCTCGCGGGTCAGGGCATTTGCTGTGGCACAACTATATGTGGAATCAGGAACAAGAAACATGTGCTGTGATGGTTACTGGTTTACACATCGCATTGCGTTGATTGCCACTACAGGAATCGACAGTAGATTCGACTGCCAGATACACTATCGACGGCCACAAATCGGCAGTCGATACAAAGTACTAGTATTGACGGCCAGGACCAAACCGTCGATAACTTTGGAATAGTATCGACGGCCTCAAAAACAGCAGTCGACAGAGCAACCGGTAGTAGCGGAAGGAGATGACGGCGTCGATGCAATCTCGACGGCTATAAGTTAGGCCGTCGATACAGTCCGCAACGGAAAGGCAGTATCGACGGCCACATAGTAGCCGTCGACACAACAATTGATTGAAATACTTTTTGTTCCTATTTTTTAAAATTTTTTTATGTCGTAAAGTTTATTTCAAATTCTATTAGGTTTTTATGATATCTAGTTGAATGATATGAATGTCCCGTTGATTAAATGTATGTTGCTATGTGTTTTGTTATGTTACCATCGAATAATATACGTCGATAACGTTGTTTTTAAATAATGTTTAGAAAATAAAATTTAATTTTGAAAAGCTAAATGTTTAAATTTTTATCGGATGAGGTTATCGATTAGTGTACTACGCCGTATATATATTTAACCTTATTAATAAGAATAGGTTAAATTCGAACGCATTTTTAGTGATGATCGAAACGCATGAAATAGTAAACGTTTACCTCAAGTTTTTCAGAAAGCTTTCGTTTACAAAGAAGTTACTGCACGGCGAGCTTTAAAAAATTTGAATATTTTTGTATACGTGTAATTTTATGTATGAAACAGCATGGAGTTGTCTGATATTTGAAAATATTTTATTTAAATTTTTTAAAATTGAAATAGAGTAGTTTGACTGATTAAGCCCTTGGGGGGTTGCTGCCCTCGAGACTAATAGCTCTCTCGACAGCCTCCTCCTAAGCCGTCGAGACAGGTCAGTTACCTCGACAGTAGTCAACAGATACCCTCGGCACAGCTATTATCGACGGCTTTCTATGTGGCCGTCGATACTATTTCTCCCGACGACAGTTTCGACGGCTTGACATAATACCGTCGACAGTGGCCGATAGAAGCAGTATCGACGGCCTGTATAAATGTTACAATGGCAGTATCGACGGCTAAGACTGTGCCGTCGATATAAACTGAACAGTTATGCTCAGTATCGACGGCTAATACTTGGCCGTCGACACTATACCGCAATAGATGCCGCCCTAGGGCTCGGGACTTGGCATTTTTGCCAAGTCCCGAGCCCTCTCGCCTCCCCGTCGCCCCCGTAATAACTTCGTATAGCATACATTATACGAAGTTATACGAGTATTATCTTCCCTATCCATGCCAAAACCTATAAAAGGCAGTGTTAAGGAAGATTTGAAGTCGTGTTTAAGGTTCGTCGACCAGGCAGATTAGTAGACCCAACAACCGATGATTACGAGGGTCCAACACAGGATCACCGACTGAACACCACAATGGTAGTCGATATTGGGTCGGGACTTGACGATCTAAAAGCAATTGAAGACCCGGATGTCGAAGAAGAACATGAGGTTCAAGAAGACCCGAATGTCGTGGGATCGTTAAACGAAGATATTATGGAAGTCGATGATAATTACTACTATATATTATAAATATCCGAGTTTACATGTGCGTACTAAAATATCTTACTTTCAATTATTTATATAGATTTGTTTTATTTATTTGACTAACTATTCTTTAATTTTCAAATGTAGGATATGCCACCGCGCAGGTTCGTCAACCCCCCCCCCCCCCCCCCCCCCC
>SPJY01015489.1:482625-496209 GCA_005191435.1 Raddia distichophylla | reverse complement strand
CGTTTGTTCCCTTCTTGTCCATCAACCGCCGCAGATTTGTTGGTCGATCTTCGCACAGATTGTTTTTCTTGCCAAATTTCCATCCTTTCCCCTCTCATAACACCCTCCACATACCCCCTGGCCGAGCTCCACTTCTCCCCCAACTCGGCCACGCCCAAAAAGGAAACTACAAAACCGAGTCCAATTCAAATTCGCGAACAAATTATGACCCCTTCAGTAAAACGGTCATAACTTTCACATCTGAACTCGGATTTGGACGTTCTTGTGCTCATTGGAAAGATCGCGAAATTTCCTATCAGATCCAACTTTGCCGTTGTCAAAAATCCGATTCCCCAATTCGTCTTTTATCAGTGAGAAAAGTTGCCATCTTCGTCAATCTGATTTCGGATCTAACTCTATCCAGTTCGGTATTTTGCCCATATCTCACTCATACGAACTCACATATTCATGATTTTGGATGTTTTGGAAATATCAGAAGATCCTCTACAACTTTTTCGTATAACTTCGTATAATGTATGCTATACGAAGTTATTACGATCGATTGTCTTATTTCGTTGCGATTGGTTCGATCCTATCAAAGGGGTTAGACGTCGACCTCAATTAGGAATGGTGGAAGTGAAACACACCTCGAGATTAAAAGGGTATGATCCTTTTATCCTTCCTAACCAAGCAGAACAAGTATATTGCCTACCTTATCCATGCAGTAAACCAATAGAAGGTAGTACTAAACGAGATGAGAAAGACTTGAAGTCTTGGTGGGTTGTATACAAAGTTCGAAGACCTGAAAGGTTAACCACTCCAACGTCCGATGACTATCATCATCCAATAAAAGAACAAGGTACGAACGGCAATTTTGTGATTGATATTGGTCATGGGCTAGATAATCTAACAGCCATAATTGATGATGATGTTGATGAAGAAGTTAACCCACCGAATGACACGGGCGACATCGAGGAATCTATGAACGATCCTCTCGATGTCGATGACACATACTTCTAACTTGAGGTTATTAATTATGCATATTTTTATTTACTTAATAATTTATTATTCTTCACTAACATTACTTTATCTACAGGATGGCACGACGACAGTTCAGGAGGAGCACCTCTAAGGGGGAGGGCGACGACTGTGAGGGTACACCGGGTAGTGACCGTGAGGGCGGACACTACTCCGATGAGGAGCTGGCCATCACTGAGGAGTCCGGGGCCGGCGAGGCAGACGCGCCGGGCTCTAGCTAGGGAGGGGCTAGTCAGGCATCAAAGAAGAAGAGGGGGCCCAACAAGATGCTCAAGGCGTCAAGAAATCCGGCGGATCAGATTCTGATCGAGATTGATGGGGATAGGTATGTTATTCTAACTATGAACTATCTTATTATCAACGCAAAATACTAACTCCGTTATTTCTATTCTTTGTAACAACATGTCCTGTGTCCATTCCAGAAAGGACCACACTCAGCCAGGTCCCGCGCTTGGGATACTGATCAGACAGTATTACCCTGGGATGGTCGGAGAGGAGGGCGCATCCCATCCGGCTTACTCCAGGGATGATTACAAGGTCGCCGAGCACGGTGACATCACCGCCGCCGAGAAGATTAAGCGGGAATTTTGGGTGAGTTTAAAAACATCTCTATTTTGTCATTTGTCGAAAGGGTGTTTACTGACATAACTATCACACTTGTTTGTAGCTTATGCCTATTAGAGTTCTAATCCGCAAGCGCACGGATATCGCAGTAGCTTTCACCCAGGAGTATTCCAAAGGTATCGTTTTCCCACGAGGAACGGGAAGTTTCTATTTTCTAAACTTATTCACCAGGACGAATATGAGAATGGTGATTTGGAATCAACAATGGCATAAATGTATTTCGGATCAAGAGGCTCTTCGGACACCAATCAGAAAGGTTCAAGTTCTATTCTTATTTAATTTGCGACTCTGAATCGGAGCTCAGACACTCACTTCCACCCACTATTCTGAATTGGAATCCCGAATGATTATGATCGTTCTGATTTGGCTCAACTGGTTTAAAACTAAAGGGGCAGATTTCACAAAGTCTAAGCTGGATAATAGGGCTGTAACCACCTATTACCTACTGACGGCGTGTTCTTCACTTAACCACGGTGAATCACACCCCGATCAGATTTCTATTTCTGCTAGCCGATCAGCCCGGGCTCGATCCGATTCGAGGGTCGGGCACAGCGAGGAGCGACACGCCGAGATTACCCAGGTTCGGACCCTCCTGCGGGTAATAGTCCTACTCCTGCTGAGCCTTAGCTCTTTTCTTGTTGTGGTTGTGTGTGAACGATTACAGAATGTCCAAACCCCCTTCCCTTCTCTCTCTTCTCCTCTTATACAAGCCTCGAACTGGCAGAGAGAGCCGAGGGGGTAGGCAGTACAGTACGCTTAGTACACTGATAAGACATAAAGGACAGGACAGGAGAGACGAAAACGCGCTGCTATTGTGGCCTCTGACTCGTGAGTACACGCCGGTGAGAGAACGGGCGGGAGCCAGCTTGCTCCTTCTGACGCCGGCGGCCAACTCGATGACGGCAAACTCTCTTTCTATCGGTCAATTCCGCAGCACCATAGTGATAGCTGATCAGTCCTGCAGAGGTCACTGTGGCGGTAATCATCTCATCATCGGTCCATTCGCGCGTGATGTCGCATTTAATGTGCCTGTCCTGCGCAGCAGGGGAGAGCCTTCGCCCAGAATACTCCCCTCGGGACGCTTCCTGTCGCACGGGCCCCACCTGACCGGGAGGAGGCCTCTCGTGCTCGCCCGGCGCTCTGAGGGGCTCGCCCACACGCTGGGGCCTGGTCGCCCGCCTGACGTGTGGGGCCCTCGCCCGGCGCTCTGAGGGGCTTGCCCACATGCTGGGGCCTGGTTTCTCGCCTGACGTGTGGGGCCCTCGCCCGGCGCTCTGAGGGGCTCTTCGTACCCCGGTATTTGTTGTACCGACAGTAGCCTCTGGGTCCACCATGATACGCGAACTGTCGCGCCGATATTTCGCCATTTGTCATGCGATGGGAGACGAATCGTGGGGGACCCACCTCCTGCGGCGGCCGTATGTCTCATTCTCCACCTGCGCACGATCTTCCTTGGGGAACCACGCCGCTTTTCACGGGAAGCCGAGGCGCATGGGGCATAATGGCGCCGCGCACGTGAGCGTGGACGGAATCAAAAACCGTCGCTCTCGCTTCTTTTGCCTATAAATGCTTCATTCCTTGGCACCGCGGCGAATCCTTTCACGCGCCAAAGAGCCTTGATCCACCACCTGCCTTCTTTGCCACCGCCGCAGAGCTTCTTCGCCCTTAGCTTCTTTGCCACCGCACTTCCGCCACCCTCCACTTGCTCCGAAGCGCAGCAAGGGCCGCCGTGGGGACGCCACCCCCGCCGCCTTGCCCGCCTCCGTGGCCGACGAGGAAACAGTTGCGCGGCTTCACCGACTTGTGCCGCCATCCGCTGCCAAGTTCCGCGCCGTCACCATGGCGTCAAGCCCCTGCACCGGGGAAATCGTTACCTTTACCTGGGCTGTGCTGGCGGGGCTCGTCCCGCCGTACTCTGAGTTCTTCTTAGGAGTGCTTGTCTTCTATGAGATTCAGGCGGCGCACCTTCCCCCCAATTCCATCGTGATGCTGGCGATCTTCGCCCACCTCTGCGAAATGTTCGTGGGGGCGATACCGAGCCTCCCGCTCTGGCGCCGGCTCTTCAAGCTGCAGGCGAGTTCGCGCTCGAGCGGGGTTGGGAGCTGCTACTTCTCACTTCGCGACGCCACCGCCTTCATCCCACTCGCGCTCAAGTCCAACTGGAAGGACTGGCCGCGGCAGTGGCTGTACGTGGAGGATTCTAGCGGTTGCGACGATCTTGCCTTCCCCGAGAACCCTGCGGAATCCCTCGCCAGCTGGGGGTCTCAGCCCGACGACTCTGCGGAGATGGAAGCAATGCTGGCGCGCATTGCTGAGCTCCGCCGCAGTGGGCTCACCGGAACCCACGTTGTGGCTGACTTTTTGCGGCGCCGCCTCTGCCCGCTTCGCATGAGGGTGCGCCCCGCCTGGTAGTACTATGGAGACGATGACGGGACCCGCATTGCCCCTAGAGGTGAGTACTCTTGCATTCTTTTGGGTTCTTCTGATTTTGTGGAACGTCTTTTCCTTTCTTTTGCTTCTTGGTTCCTCGCTAACTCACAGCTTTCTTCTTTTTCTACACATCCAGCCGCGGAGAACGTGTCAAAGGAGGTGCTCCGGCAATGGCAGGCGGGACTCCTGCCCGCGCCAGCCGGCGACATCTTTATGCTCGCGAGCCTCCACCCCCTCTGCGACTGGGACCCACGGGAGCGCAACCCGAACTTGCGTGCGCTGCCTCCCATGGAGGTTTCTGGTCCCGCAGTCCAGGTGGTCCAGCGACCCCTGCAAATCCGCGATCCACCGCCGACCACCGCCGAAGCTCCTGCGGCCGCCGCTCTTCCTGTGGCCGTCGCGCCTGCCGTGCCGGCCGACTTCGACCGTGCTCTCGGGAAGCGCCGCCTCGTCCTCTCCCAAGATGACGACGACGAGGGGGGGAGAGGCGAGTCCGAAAAGGATTCGCCCTTCAAGTCTTGAGCTGTCTCCACCCCCTTCGGCCCCCCCAGCGGGGATCCTGCTGCTGACGCCGCCGCTCTGTCGCCTGGCGAGAGCGCGGCGACTCTTTCGGAACCGGCGCCGCCTGCGCCGGTTTCTTCCGCGCCGGCACCACCTGTGCCGACACCCGCTGTCGCGCTGGCTTCTCTTGCGCCGGCACCTCCCGTGCCGGCGCCTGCCTCGACAGCGTCGGCTGCGGTGATTCTGCTGGCCCCTCCGCCTCCTTCGACGGGAGGAGGAGCGGTTGCGTCGGTTTCGCGGCCAAGCAGACTGACGCTGCCCCCTTCTTCCTTCGCTTTTGGGGGGCGTCGCTTCAGGTAGCATGCTGCATGTTTTTCGCATTAGGGTTAGCATGTTGCTTGTTTTTCGCATACCTGAACCCTTTTCCGGTTTTTCTTCATGGGATAGGGCGGATCTTGGGGCTTCAAGCTCCGGTCCACGCGATCCGCCAGCCCCCAGCTTGCCCGCGACTCCTTCAACGGAGACGGCGCCTCCTGCTACGGAGAGCGCGCCTACGTTGATGCTAGAGGACCTTCCGGCTGCTGCCGCAGCCGACACCGACGCCGTCTCTGCCATCGCCGCCGATGTCGGGCGCTCCTTCGAAGCGCTCCAAGCCCTCGCCCACACATGGGCGGCGTGGGAAGGTGCTCTGGCTTCGGCGTCGTGAGCTGTCGGCGAGCTGCGGCGGGCTCTTGACCGGGAGATCGCTGCGAAGGAGGCGGCGACCCGCGAGGCTGCGGCGGTGCAAGTCGCTGCCGCCTCCGCCACCAAAGAAACCGCGAACCTCCGCGCGGCGCACTCTGAGCACCTCCAGGTCCTCACCGCCATGCTACGGACCGCCTACCGCGACTTCGCGGACGTCCTGTATCCACTGGGGGTCACCCTGTACGCCCCGCTGGAGCAGACGGCTGCGCAATACGCCGGCGCAATGGGGCGCGCCGCTGAGGCCCTGAATGACCTACCGACGGTGATGCGGGCGCGGGCGATCGAGGATGGTCGCCACGGCACCTTTGAAGCAGCGCGGTTCGTCTTGGGCAACTGCCTTGCCCAAAACGCCGCGTTCGACCTTGACGCCGCCACCGGGGAGCCTTCGCGCCAGCTGGATCGGGACGAACAATCTTGGGTCGAGGTCGTCGCCAACCGTGTATCCATGATGGGCGGCGCTGCACCGGCAGAAGACGACGACGATGAGGAGTAGCCGAACTTCTTTGCCTGTCTTGTCTCGCTTAACTTTACGCAATTTCATACTTGCGAAAAAGAAGAAATTAGGCAACCGATCGCTAAAAGCTTTAGACAGAACATTCCGCTGAAAGTGAGCGCTTTTTCCTTAGGCATCTGGTTACTTCAACCCTTACGGCCTCTTTGCGAACCAACCTTAATCATTGCGTGGCGAGCACTTAGCTTCCGGAAGTGGTCTAGACGCCGGTGCCGTCGTTGGCGCATGGCCCAGACCGAGCAGACACACCAGGCTAGAACTCGCCTTCCGTCCGCCTAGCCTCGCCCAGCGCAAGTTTAAGCGTTCGTCTTTGCAACTAAGGGGCCATCAGCCTTAAGTACTTTCGCTACCAGATTTCAACAGAATGCTTTCTAACGGACTTTTTAAGGCGAAAGGCAGATGCTCACAGAGAGACAGAACTTATCTTTATATTGCAGATGGCTTTGTACATCACAGCCCCCGAGACGAGCGGTGAAGGGGGAAGATCTCGCCGCTCGGCTCCAAGGGAAGACCAAAAAAGGCTTTTGGAATGGCTATCTACGGATAGAACTTCCTCAGCTGCTCGACGTTCCAGGTGTTCGCCAATTCGCGACCATCCTCGAAGGCGAACCTGACTGAGCATGGGTGGGATACTGAGCATTGCCTAGACCGAGCCGACACACCAGGCTAGAACCCTCACTTCCATCCGCCGCCTCGCCCGACCGCAAGCTTAAGCGTTCGTCCTTGCAACTAAGGGGCCGTCAGGCTTAAGTACTTTCTCGCTGCCAGCTTTCAACGGAACGCCTACTAACAGACTTGAAGCGAAAAGAAACGGAAGCCCACAAAGAAAAACAGAACTTATTCTGAAACAGCTACCTACGGGTAGAACTTCCTCAGTTCCTCGACGTTCCAGGTGTTCGCCAATTCGCGACCATCCTCGAAGGCAAGCCTGACTGAGCCTGGGCGGGACACTGAGACCACCTTAAAGGGGCCCTCCCACAGGGGAGACAGCTTATTGCGATCTGCCTGCGCCTGGATTCTACGCAGGACGAGGTCACCTACTACCAGTGTTCTCTCACACACCCTTCTGGCTTGATAACGGCGCAGGAGATTTACTTCATCCTGACGCCGGTCAAGATTTCCATCTTCGCTGAACGCCGCCACCCTTGGGGATCCGAAAGTGAGCTCCGACGGAAGCACCGCTTCAGAGCCATACACCAGAAAGAAAGGGGTCTCGCCGGTAGCTCTGCTGGGAGTTGTCCTTAGTGCCCAAAGCACAGCGGGGACTTCTTCGGCCCAGCGCTGGACTTCCTCAGCCCAGCGCTTGCCACGCTTTTCCAGGCGATCGAACGCTCTTGTCTTGAGTCCCTTGAGTACCTCCGCGTTCGCTCGCTCCACCTGCCCATTGCTCTTCGGATGTGCGACGGAGGTGAAGCACAGCTTAGTGCCCAGCTCTTCACACCAATTTTGAACTGAGCACCATTGTCGGTGATGATTCTGCTCGCGATGCCGAACCGAACGAAGATGCTTCTCACGAACTTTATGGCCGCAGCAGGTGTGATTGCCGGGACCGGATATGCTTCCACCCACTTGGTGAACTTGTCAACGGCAACGAACAGATGCGTGTAGCCCCCGGTCGCCCGCGGGAACGGGCCCAGGATGTCCAGCCCCCAGACCGCGAACGGCCAGGAATGCGGAATAGTTTGCAGCGCCTGGGCCGGTTGGTGGATCTGCTTAGCATCTGGCGACGCCAAACCGGACAAAGATACTTCTCATGAACTTTATGGCTGCAGCGGAGGTGATCGCCGGGACCGGCGAGGCTTCCACCCAATTGGCGGAAGACCTTTCCGACCAATGCCCGGCTCCCTGAGTGGCTCCCCTCCATGGATCTCAGAGAGGATTTCGCTCCCGCTTCCCAAGTGATGCACTTCAGTAGTATTCTGGTAGTGCCCTGGCGATACAGGTTCCCACCTACCAGGACGTAGCGCTTGGCCTTACGCGCTATCTTCTCAGCTGACGCATCATCGTCGAGGATCACTCTGTCCCGCAGGTAGGCTAGGATAGGATCCATCCACTGACCCTCCCGGACGAGTGCGATGACGTTAGCATGGTCACCGGCGTACTCTGCCTGGCCTGGCATTTCCACCTCAACTGTCGCAGAAGTTCTTCCGCATCCTCCCTCGGACTGGGGAGCTGTTGCGGGAATGTCGATGTCTCCACCAGATGCGGGAGCTGCATCAAGAATCATATCGTCCCCAGCAGAATCAGGGGCTGGACAGACGGCTGCGTGAGTCTTTCTTCAAAGACCCCAGCCGGAACAGGTGCCCTTGACGAGGCAATCTGGGACAGTTCATCCGCCATGTAGTTGCCGCGGTGAGGGACGTGCGCGAAGCCCAACACCTCGAAGTGCCGCTCCAACTGGCGCACCTCCGCTAGGTAGGCCGCTATGGTGGGATCTGAACAGGTGAATTCCTTCTTTGCCTGGTTGATGACCAGGAGAGAGTCGCCTTTGACTTGTAGCCGCCGAATGCCCAGGGTTGAGGCCACCCTGAGCCTAGCGAGGAGTCCTTCGTATTCCGCGGAATTGTTGGTAGCGCGGAACTCCAGCACCACCAGGTGCCGAACAATGTCGCCGGTGGGAGACACTAGGACGACACCAGCCCCAGCTCCCTCCAGCCAGAACGAGCCATCGAAGAAGAGAGTCCACGGCGAGGGTGCTGTGGTGTCTTCAACTTCTGATGCTGCCGGAGTCCATTCACTGACGAACTCTGCCAGAGCCTGCCCTTTGATGGCCCTTCGGGGGGCAAACTTGAGGTCGAACTCGGCCAACTCCATTGCCCACTTGGCGATGCAGCCCATCGCCTCGCGGTTGAAGAGGATTTCTCGCAAGGGGTATTTTGTCAACACTGTGATTTCCCACCCCTGGAAGTAGTGGCGCAGCGTCCTGGATGCCGTCAACACGGCATATAGCATCTCCTGGTGCTGCGAGTACGTTGTCTCGGCGTCATGGAGGACTTTGCAGATATAGCAGGTGGGGCGTTGAACTCCTTCTCTTTCCGCCACCAGCACCGCGCTGACCACCTCTGGGTTCACCGCAACATAGAGAATCAGTGGCTCGCCCGAATCTGGGCCGACCAGCACGAGCGGTGAGGTGAGGTACTTCTTCAGTCCGTCGAATGCCTCCTGCGCCTCCGTGGTCCACTTGAAATGATCGGTCTTCTTCTAGAGCTTGAACAGGGGGAGATTCTTATCCCCAGGAGAGCTATAAAGCGGCCCAGGGAAGTCAAGCAACCCACTAAACACTGCATCTGCCGAAGTCGCGCCGGTGGCTTCATATTCGCGATTGCTGCGTGATGGGGAACGGGGTCCCGATCTTCCGACAGGTAGGGATAAGTCGATTTGGTGGAGAACTCGACGTTGACGATCCGACCTTGATCAGCACCGATCTAGGCCTGCAATCGCTACACCACCGTCTCCGGTCGTTATCAACCACGCAAGCGCACGGTCGACCTCACCACGAAGGCTAGTTCCTGCGAGCGAATCGAGAACACAAGCAAGAACGAAGAAGAAGCAATCTGAAATTGCGAATATGTATTAAGATCACAAAATTGGGGTTCCACAAACCGATGATCGGCGATACTGCGATGGCAGAAATATATCTAAGCAAAACCCAAGAGGTCCCCACCTACCAGGGCGTAGCGCTTGGCCTTGCACGCTATCTTCTCAGCTGACGCGTCATCGTCGGGGATCACTCTGTCCCGCAGGTAGGCTGGGATTGGGTCCATCCACTGACCTTCCCGGACGAGTGCGACGACGTTAACATTGTCGCCGACGTACTCTGCCTGGCCCGGCATTTCCGCCTCAACCGCCGCAGCAGTTCTTCCACATCCTTCCTCCGACCGGGGAGCTTTTGCGGGGACGTCGACGTCTCCTCCAGACGTGGGAGCTGCATCAAGAATCATGTCGTCCCCATCAGAATCGGGGGCTGCGACAGACGGCCGCGTAAGTCTTTCTTCAAAGACCCCAGCCGGAACAGGTGCCTTTGACGAGGCAATTTGGGACAATTCATCCGCCATGTAGTTGTCGCGGCGAGAGACGTGCACGAAGCCCAAGCCCTCGAAATGCCGCTTCAACCGGCGCACCTCCGCTAGGTAGGCCGCCATGGTGGGATCCGAATAGGTGAATTCCTTCCTCGCCTGGTTAATGACCAGGAGAGAGCCGCCTTTGACTTGCAGCCGCCGGATGCCTAGGGTTGAGGCTACCCTGAGCCCAGCGAGGAGCCCTTCATACTCCGCAATATTGTTGGTGGCGCGGAACTCCAATACCACCAGGTGCCGAATGATGTCGCCGGTGGGAGACACCAGAACGACGCTGGCCCCAGCCCCCTCCAGCCAGAACGAACCGTCGAAGAAGAGAGTCCACGGCGAGGGCGCTGGGGTGTCTTCAACTTCTGTCGCCGCCGGAGTCCATTCACTGACGAACTCCGCGAGCGCTTGGCCTTTGACCGCCGTCCGAGGGGCAAACTTGAGGTCGAACTCCGCCAGCTCCATTGCCCACTTGGCGATGCGGCCCGTCACCTCGCGGTTGAAGAGGATCTCCCGCAAGGGGTACTTGGTCAACACAGTGATTTTTCGCCCTTGGAAGTATTGACGCAGCCTTCTGGATGTCGTCAACACGGCGTACAACATTTTCTGATGCTGCGAGTACCTTCTTTCTGCATCATGGAGGACCTTGCTGATGTAGTAGACTGGGCGCTGAACTCCTTCTCTTTCTGCCACCAACACCGCGCTGTCCACCTCCGGGTTCGCCGCGACATAGAGGATCAGCGGCTCGCCCGGCTCTGGGGCGACCAGCACGGGAGGAGAAGTGAGGTGCTTCTTTAGCCCGTCGAACGCCTCCTGCGCATCCGCGGTCCACTCAAATTGATTGGTCTTCTTCAGGAGCTTGAACAAGGGGAGACTCTTATCCCCCCAGGCGAGCTATAAAGCGGCCCAGGGAAGTCAAACAGCCCACCAAGCACTGCATCTGCCGAAGTCGCGTCGGGGGTTCATATTTTCGATTGCAGCGATCTTATCGGGATTTGCCTCAATCCCCCTCTGGGAGACAAGGAAACCTAGAAGCTTGCCTGACGGAACGGCGAAGACGCACTTCTCAGGATTGAGCTTGATGCAATACTTCCTCGTGTTGGCGAAGGTTTCCTCCAGGTCGCTGATCAACTCCTCCGCCTTCTTAGATTTCACCACCAGGTCGTCGACGTACACCTCCAGGTTCCGCTCGATCTGGGGGCGGTGAGCGATGTGCATGGCCCTTTGATAGGTCGGGCCTGCATTCTTCACTCCGAACGCCATCCTTGTGTAGCAGTAGACGCACATGGGCATTACAAAGGCGGTCTTGTCTTCATCTTCCTCAGCCATGCTAATCTGATGGTACCCAGAGTACGCATCCAGAAAGCATAGCTGTGCACACCCCGCCGTGGAGTCGACGATGAGGTCGATGCGGGGCAGTGGGTACGGATCCTTCAGGCACGCCTTGTTGAGGTCGGTGAGGTCGACGCACATCCTCCACCGCCTGCTGGATTTCTTGACGAGGACGGGGTTCGCGAGCCACCTGGGATGGGCGACGCTCCGAACGACCCCCGCCCTTAAGAGCTTGTCCACCTCCTGGCGGATAACGGCCTGACGCTCCACCGACTGCTTCCGGGCCTTCTGCTCGACCGGTCGCGCGCCAGGAAACGTTGCCAACTTATGCTCAATCACCTCCCTGGGGACCCCAGTCATATCGGACGGTTGCCAAGCGAACACGTCTGCGTTAGACTGGAGGAAGGAGACGAGCGCGTCTTCCTATTTGGCGCCGAGGGATGCGCCCACCTGAACGGTCCTCACCGGGTCTGACTCGCTCAGGGAGACCGTCTTAACCCCCGCAGACGAGCCGGGGGAAGCACGGACCATCGCCGGAGGAGCTCCCAGAGCCGAGGCCTCAGCCTTCTGGGCGCAGACTGCCCTCGTCTGGACGAGAACGTCCCTGTCGCAGCGGAGCGCCTCCGGGTGGTCCACATTCACAACGATGGGGCCGGCTGGCCTCGGGATCTTGACCACCATGTAAGCATAGTGGCAGGCCGCCATGAACTTGGTCAGCGCCGGCCGACCCAGTATGGTGGGAGGTCGAAGTCCGCCACCTCGAACTCGAGCATCTCCGTACGAAAGTTGTCGGCGCCTCCGAAGGTCACCGGGAGACTGACGCGCCGCAAAGGGACGGACTCAGCCCCCGACGCGACGCCGAAGAAGGGAAGCGCCGGCCGAAGCACCCGCTCTTGGATCTGAAGTACTTTGGCGACTCGGGCTGATAGGAGGTTGATAGAACTTCCTCCGTCTACCAGCACCAGCCCCAGCTTGACATTCCGGACCGTGGGCGTAAGCACGATCGGGAGATGTCCCGGGCCGGCGGTGCCAATGTTATCGTAAACGCTAAACGCTAAACGGTCGGTCAACCTCTGTTTACCGTTTACACGGTTTAAACGGTGTGTAAACGGAATTAAACGGTCTAAACGGATTTGTATAGAAGCACTAAAATATACATATTTCTACATATAAAATCCAAGTATTCCAGCAAATATAGATACTAAAAGACAAATGTAAGTAATCTGGAATGAAATACTCATATCAAATAGCAAATGTATATGTGGCAGGTTGAATTTGGCAAGCTAAAAACACATGTCAGGGGCTAGAATTTGGCCAAATAATTAATTATTTGATTTGTTCGGCTGTTATGGCTGCAAGCGTGTTGTTGATTAGCACATGGATTAAACAATAAAAGAAGACAAGAAAAGGTATAGCACATGGATTAAACAATAGAAGAAGACAAGAAAAGGTGGCATGCGGGAATCTGTACATAATTAAAGTATTAAACAATAGAAGAAGACAAACTGGATTTGAGTCACACCTGTACCTCAGCAGCAGCAAGTGAAATTGGGCTGTGTATTGGGCGCGAATATTAGGCGCCATCTGCTGGCCGAAATTTTCATGTCCCGCGCTGCGCAGCTTCTTTACCGCCTAAACGGACCGTTCAAGCCGCCTAGAGCCGTGTAGAAGCGTTCCGAGTTGTGTGTTTACAGCGTTTTTCAACGTGTTTGACCGTTTACACGGCAAGGCCGTTTAATTAACCGATTATGGCCAAAACAGCACGGGAACCTCTCGTTTACCGATTAAACGGCGACTAGACGGCCTAAACGGCCGTTTAGGCGAACACTGGGCGGTGCTGGCAGGGTGATCGTCCTGACTGAATGTGATCGACTGCTCCGACCACACCAGCTGCCTAGCAGATCCTACGCCGGGCACGACAGCGCACACCCCACTCATCACACGCTTGAAACTGGCGTGAGAGGGATAGGTGGCCGATCCGCCGTGGATGAAGGCGACCTCGCGCTCGCCTGCTGAAAGCGAAGCGAAGCCTCTTCCTTGCCCTTGCCGCTGCCGGACTCCTGCTGCTGCTCGTGGACTCGCTTGTTCACTATCTTGCTGACAACCTGACAATCCGCCAAGTCGTGGGAGTTGCAGCGGTGAATGGGACACTAAGTCCTTCCGTCCCACTCGCTAGGGCGACGTCCTCGCCCTTCGTCGTGGCCGCGGCGGTCGTCGTGGCCACGGCGGTCGTCACGGCCGCCCCTTCGGGGACCGTTCCTGCCGCTGCCGCGACCTCCTCCTTTCTTCCGCCCGCCGCGCCCGTCGCGTGGTCGGCCACCGTCGTCGTTGTCGTCGTCGTCGCGCTCGGCGGCCAGGACC
>SPJY01015489.1:423941-482434 GCA_005191435.1 Raddia distichophylla | reverse complement strand
CGTGCGAGCGTACATAATGATCTTCGTATCATGTCGCGTGGACCAAGACAAAGTGTAAAGGTGCATGGAACTTACGATGTCAATGGGTTCCGATTCCGGTCTGCGTCTCACGAACGGTCAAAACCTAATTTGAAGACAACAAATAGTTGTGTGCTATGCTACGGGGACGATGGCATGGAGTATTATGGCATCATTGAGGAGATAATTGAATTAGTCTTCGAGGGAAGTAAAGAATTATCGATTGTCTTATTTCGTTGCGATTGGTTCGATCCTATCAAAGGGGTGAGACGTCGACCTCAATTAGGAATGGTGGAAGTGAAACACACCTCGAGATTAAAAGGGTATGATCCTTTTATCCTTCCTAACCAAGCAGAACAAGTATATTACCTACCTTATCCATGCAGTAAACCAATAGAAGGTAGTACTAAACGAGATGAGAAAGACTTGAAGTCTTGGTGGGTTGTATACAAAGTTCGAAGAACTGGAAGGTTAACCACTCCAACGTCCGATGACTATCATCATCCAATACAAGAACAACGTACGAACGGCAATTTTGTGATTGATATTGGTCATGGGCTAGATAATCTAATAGCCATAATTGATGATGATGTCGATGAAGAAGTTAACCCACCCAATGACACAGGCGACATCGAGGAACCTATGAACGATCCTCTCGATGTCGATGACACATACTTCTAACTTGAGGTTATTAATTATGCATATTTTTATTTACTTAATAATTTATTATTGTTCACTAACATTATTTTATCTACAGGATGGCACGATGACAGTTCAGGAGGAGCACCTCTGAGAAGGAGGGCGACGACTGTGAGGGTACACCGGGTAGTGTCCGTGAGGGCGGACACTACTCCGATGAGAGGCTGGCCATCATTGAGGAGTCCGGGGCCGGCGAGGCGGACACGCCGGGCTCTAGCTAGGGAGGGGCTAGTCAGGCATCAAAGAAGAAGAAGGGGCCCAACAAGATGCCCAAGGCGCCAAGAAATCCGGTGGATCGGATTCTGATTGAGATTGATGGGGATAGGTATGTTATTCTAACTGTGAACTATCTTATTATCAATGCAAAATACTAACTCCGTTATTTCTATTCTTTGTAGTAACATGTCCTGTGTCCATCCAGAAAGGACCACACTCAGCCAGGTCCCGCGCTTGGGATACTGATCAGATAGTATTACCCTGGGATGGTCAGAGAGGAGGGGGCATCCCATCCGGCTTACTCCTGGGATGATTACAAGGTCGCTGAGCATGGTGACAGCACCGCCGCCGAGGAGATTAAGCGGGAGTTTTGGGTGAGTTTAAAAACATCTCTATTTTGTCATTTGTCGAAAGGGTATTTACTGACATTACTATCACACTTGTTTGTAGCTTAGGTAGCTGTTGGCGATTCTTATGCCTATTAGAGTTTTAATCCGCAAGCGCATGGATATCGCAGTAGCTTTCACCCAGGAGTATTCCAAAGGTATCGATTTCCCACGAGAAACGAGAAGTTTCTATTTTCTAAACTTATTCACCCGGATGAATATGAGAATGGTGATTTGGAATCAACAATGGGATAAATATATTTCGGATCAAGAGGCTCTTCGGACACCAGTAAAAAAGGTTCAAGTTCTATTCTTATTTAACTTGCGACTCTAAATCGGAGCTCAGACACTCACTATCATCTGCTATCCTAAATTGGAATCCGGAAAGATTATGATCGTTCTAATTTGCCTCAATTGGTCTGCAACTAACAGGGTGGATTTCACAAAGTCTAAGCCGGATAATAGGGCTGTCACCACCTATTACCTACCACACGTCCGTTGAAACAGGTGCCTACCGGCTACTAACTAGTCCAATCACCACGTTTGTACCTAGTAGTAATACGTACCAAGGACGTCACTTCGATACGCACCCCAACTACCTCTTATACTAATCTCTAGGTGGATAATTAAGCACAAAAATCTTAGCTCTCAAGAATAGCACGGGCCTAATACCAACAGAGACAAAATAAATAGACTAAACTTGATAATTAAATAAGGTAAGACTGAGTGTTACCACAGAAGACGGAAGCAGAACCCGCATCCGAGTCTAGGTCCGGAGCTCTAGTGAGGGATACCGACACTCCGGCTCCTCCCCTACACTAACTCTCCTCTCTCTCCTACTCTACTTGAGAGTAGCACAACTCTACTTCACTCTCACTTGTGTTGCTCTTTGTTGTTCATCTTCAAATGAAGGAGATCACCTCCTTTTATAGGCCACCGTGACCAATAGGGTGTTGACACGACTAAGGACAGGTGTCAAAAGCTCCTTGCCGAAGGGGGAATCCAAAGCTACCAAGTGGTGGGTTGGCCGGCCTACTGGGGTCGGCTGGCCTACCTTTGTCAATCCCGGCCCTCCAATTTGGTTAGGATGCTCCTTGTGCGGTTTAGATCTTCTCCCTAGGTCGGTTTGGCAGTTGGAGACCGGTAGCATCGGGTTCCTTTAGAATCCTATGCGTAACTTGATAAGTACTCCTCTAGGATCCCTTGTAGAAGCCCTGGTGCGACCCTAGCCTGACTGGGTGAGGGAGCTGGGTCGGCCGGCCTAGGGTGGGTCGGCCGACCCACTCTTTTGCCTGGCTCAGGCCCAATTTCGCTCAGTGGGTCCCTGCATACAAAATCTTACCAAAACTTGTGGAACTCTGTAAATTTGCATAATTTTAGTTCTGGTTCCATTCATTTCACCAAACGTTGACTGTCGGAATCATGTTAATTGTTATCGAAATTGACCGTCAACACACCCCCACACTAGGTCTTTTCTCGTCCTCGAGTAAAGGTTAATTTCAAAACTACTAACTCTGTCGGGATAAAGGTAGACAAGCATAAAAAATTATTCTAAAGTTTTCTCAAAATGTTGGTATTTGAAGTGTCTACTAACCTCATCTTATAAATGTTGGCAAATGGAATAGACATGAATGAATAATCTTACTGAGGAGTAATGTTCCCAGAGTTTTTGTTCTTTTGAAAAAAATGCATGGCTCTTCTTCTTAGGTGAAACACTCTTGGTCACTCGAAAAGTGTTTAACCTTACCAAGGCCAGGATAACCTCTCATCCTACATCTAATGCTTATGTGGAGCTTAGGTAGGATAGAAAATATGGTCATGTCATACTTTTGTCAGGTTAAAATTAAATCCTAATGAAGATAATGTTATTCCTATTTCCAATCATATAAGAATTCATGTCTAGGGGTGAGGGAGAGAATGAACTCACGCCAAAGGAATAAGAAGAAATACAAGTGCAAGGATGTATGGTACTGATGAGTCCAACACATCGATCTTGTATTTATGGAATGATGGTTTTCCTCCTAAAAATCCATTTTGCATAACATTTTTGTCCCTTTTACAAAGAAGGCTTAAAAGGCACGAAGAGATTATAATTCTATTTTCTTGGAGAGCTTGATCTCCCTTTTTATTTAAAATAGAGACTGGATTGGTCTCTTGTTTTCTCTTTCTTTGGCCTTGACATAATAAGGACCTTTTGGAAAAATTTGGCAAATGGACATTTTATTTTGGAGGACCATCACATAGGTAGGTATGGTAGCATCAGACGAGATAATTGAATAACTTTTTATGGGGTTGGAATATCTGGCGAAGGTTGACGCTTAATTCCATCTTTTTATGGGGTTGGAATATCTGGTGAAGATTGACGCTTAATTCCAAGATGGAAATTAGCGTTGCCGGATATGAAAGGCTAGCAATCAATAAGGTATGCGAAAGAAAATGATTGGATCAAATAACATTTCTTAAGTGGATTCAAACACTAACCCAATTTAGCATGATCAATGACCATTATGAAACTTGTTTGAATCTTGATAAATATATGGCTGTGGTAAGTAATAAAAAGTCACTCTATGAATTAAGAGCCAGGTTTTTAATGAAAACCTCTGAGGAACAACTAACCTTAGGCACGAAATTATTAAGCATTTTATATCTCATGAGCCAACAATTTAGATGTGATTAATCCTAATAGAGCTTTTCCACAATTGTTGAGCTTAACCAAAGAATAAAAATTATGCGAGTCAAAATTTACCGGACATTCTTATAGTTTCGAAATCATTGCATTCTCGATATCAAAATTTTTGTTTAATTATTTACTAACATTATATAAGCAAGTGACAGAGATAAATATCAACAATAAAATATAGGGAACATACCAGAATATTTCGGAGCCGAGTGGGCGAAGTTGGTGGATCGGCCAACCTATGGGAGACCGGCCGATCTAGCTGGGTCGGCCGGCCCGCCGTGAGTCGGCCAGCCTGGTTCCATGCCCGGCTTGGTCCAAATTTTTCCAGTAAGTACATCCCTCTCTGTACTTTGCATTTCTCATATGCACGTTAGTAACAAAGTCGACCGGTGCAGAAAATTGCACCGGTTGAGGCAAGCATGCACAATCAAACAATCAATTCTTTATTTCCTCGAGAAGATAAGCAAACAAGGGCACATACATTAGGAAATCAAAATATTTGAAAATAAATTTTCGCGCCTCTCTTTATTCTACCCAAATCCTGTCTACGGACTAGTCGGTGGATCATAAAGGTTAGGTGATCCCATCGCCTTCGCAAAGCGCTTGAGCTTTGCCGACGTTGACTTCCGTAGGATCGTGAAGTTGTCATCGTGGTCCATCATTTGGATTTGGACCTCCGCCATTTGCTCCTCGAGATTGTTTTGCCGCTGCTTGAGAGCGGCCACCACTTCACGGAGTGGAGGCTCCTCCTCATCACTAAACTCCATGTCACCGCCTTGCCCGTGGATTGGAGGAGGTGGACGGGTGCGTCTCACCATCCTATCCGGCGAAGTGGAATCGACAGACTCAGCTATGGGTGGCCTCATCCTCACCAAAGGTGGGGTAAGGACCTTCCCACGGCCGGCCGTCCTTCCGCGCACGTGGAAACGTGGCAAGGAGTCTGGTGGTGCCTCCGGTGTGTACTCCGGCGAACGAGACTCAAATTGCTCATATTTCATGAGCGCCTTGCCAATCTCCATGTGCAGCGCGGCCCGATGTGTTACATCGGCACTACCGCGTGGTGGAGAGAGGACGAGCCCCCTTGCCACTCCTCCCTTGGGGCCGAGTTGGCCCATCGTCGGTCGCGCCGGTGAAGGAGCGCGCGACGCCTTCCCCTTTGTGATAACACATAGGGGAGAGAGAGGGCGCGCCGCACCAATACGGTGTGGAGACAACGGCCGGCCACGCGATGTAGCACGGCCGTGCTCGGGTCATGTTGTCGCCTTCGGTTTCTCCCCCAGCGAGAAGTTCAGTTGTTGCGCGTGCTCCGGCGAGTAGTTCAGATTTCGGCCAAACGTTGGCTTGCCGGAAGTACTCTTTGAAAGCTTTGGAGCCGGTGGATCGCTAGCTACAATCTCGTAGATTGATGGATAGACTTAGGGGTGTTTGGTTCAGCCATGGTGGTGATGAAAGGTTGCAAGGTGGAAGGTGAAAGGTGTGAGGTGAGAGGAGAAAGATGAAGAGGAGATGAAAAGAGTGCAAAGATCGACTTTTCCCGTCGCTTTTCAAATGTGGTGAGTCATTCAGGAGCTATAAAATCAGAAGATATGTTCCTCCAATAATTTTTGAATTTGGAGGCAGTTAGACCCCCGGCCGATCCACCTCAGCCCGGCCGACCTACCCTAGGTCGGCCGGCCTGGCTCTGGCCTGGTTCGGGCCTCCTCTTCCTAGGGTCACTCACACACTAGGCCTAAAACCTAATTTCACCGCTTATTCGTGTTTGAGAAGGAAAATTTTATTTAAATTGCCCTTTTTTGTCGGTCGGAGCTAGACCGCAAGCAAAAAGTCAATTTTCAAAGAATTCGAGGACGTCAATGTCCTCAATCTCGGGCATTTCAGGTTCGAGAAAGATTTTTAAACGCCGCCCGTTTACTTTGAAAATTCCGCCATAATTATTTTGGAGAGTGACAGCACCAAGATTAGAAGCATTTAGCACCGTGAATGGCCCTTCCCATTTGATACGAAGTTTTCCATGTCCAAACAATTTCACTCGAGAATTAAACAGAAGCACTTTATCACCAGCTTTGAATCGCTTTATGACTATTGGTTTGTCGTGCCACCTTTTCGTTCTGTCTTTGTATAACTTCGAGCTATGGTAGGGTTTTTCTCTCCACTCTTCCAATTCAGCTAATTGCATTTGTCTTTTTAATCCAGCTGAACGAAGATCCATATTCCATCGTTTGATTGCCCAATGGGCCTTATGTTCTAATTCTACGGGGAGATGGCAGGTCTTCCCGTAAACAAGTTGGTACGGGGTCATACCTATCGGAGTTTTATATGCAGTACGGTATGCCCAAAGTGCGTCACTCAATTTATACCTCCAAGCCTTTCCTATGGCATCTACAGTCTTTTGCAGATGTTTTTAATTTGTTTGTTAGACGTTTCAGCCTGACCGTTTGTTTGAGGATGATAGGGTGTGGCTACCCTATGGTCGATCCCTAAGCTCCTAAGTGCATACTTAAAACTTTTGTGGATAAAATATGATCCTCCATCGCTAATGACGATCCTAGGGACGCCAAACCTAGGGAAAATGGTTTCTTGGAACATTTTTATAGCGTGGATGGAGTCCGCTGCACGGCAAGGAAGTGCCTCGACCCATTTGGAGACATAATCGACGGCCACTAAAATGTACTCATAAGAGTCTGATT
The DNA here is from genome assembly GCA_005191435.1 of Raddia distichophylla. NCBI lineage: Eukaryota > Viridiplantae > Streptophyta > Magnoliopsida > Poales > Poaceae > Raddia > Raddia distichophylla. The sequence continues at coordinate 475,748 of SPJY01015489.1, read as the reverse complement.
TTGGGAATGGGCCATGAAATCTACCCCCATGCGTCAAAAAGATCAATTTGAAGATTATTCCTTAGGGGCATAGCATCTTGAGAATTAATATTTCCCACTCTTTGACATTTAGCGCATCGTCTTACAAACTCCCTCGCATCACTATACATGGGGGGCTAAAAGAATCCACTTTGCCAAACTTTGGCATGGGTTCTAAAAGCGCCAAAGTGGCCCCCGTAAGGTGACGAATGGCATTTTTCAAGGACTTCTTGCTTCTCGGCCGCCAGAATGCATCGACGGAGTAATCCGTCGGCGCAGACTCTATACAAATAGGGCTCATCACAAAGATGGGCCCTACAGTCACGGATCAACTTATTCCTATCCTCCCATGGTGGAATGTACCCAGCTACCAAGTAGTTCATTATGTTAGCATACCAGGGGTCGGCAGACGAGACTGCCAGCAGGGTGCAGTCCCGTAGATAATCATCTATGGGGACATTCGACTTCTCCACAACTTGCATTCGGAAAAGATGGTCGGCCATAGAGTTTTCTACTCCTTTCTTGTCCTTAATTTCTAAGTTAAATTCTTGGAGCAGAAGGATCCAACGGATGAGCCGTGGTTTTGCATCTTTCTTGGTAAGGTATTTGAGGCCTGCATGGTCTATATATACAATCACCTTCGACCCTACCAAGTAAGATCGGAACTTCTCTATCGCAAATTAACCTGTATAACATCTGTGCACAATTCTCCAATAGACATATTAGCTCTATAATTGTTACTCATTAATCACCAAAATCACTTAGGGCCTAGATGCACTTTCAATCTCCCCCTTTTTGGTGTATTGATGACAACAATTATAGCTCACAACAAATTAAACAAAGAATATAACCGGAAGCTCCCCCTGAAACTATGGCAAGTATAACAACAGGAGCTCCCCCTATATAATCGGACATTCACTACCACCCGCTATCCTGAATTGGAATCCCGAATGGTTATGATCATTCCGATAGGGCTCTACTGGTCCAAAGCCGGACGCTGTGGGTTACGCGCGAGATACTTAGTATCTACGGATGGATAGGGCTGTCACTACCTACCACCTACCACATATACGTGGGCCCGGGTGTTAACCGAGTTAGTCCTAGTCTCAGACACCACGTATGCTACTATTTCTAATCAATCTTCCTCAATACCAAAAGGAAGTTGATCTAGGTTCAATGCCTGGCTCTAACAATATATGAGTGAGAACCTAAACTGATTCCAGATAAATACAAGCTACCAGTAAGGCAAATCTACACAACTCATTTATGTAGATATTCATCTCAAATAAAGTTCAACACATAAGCAATGAATGAAGTGATCTCACTAATTGAAACAATTAGTAAAGGGTACAAGAGCTATTACCCAAATTTCTGAAGACACTTCCGGAACTCCGAGCATCAGCCCGACTTGACTCTAACTCCCAACTACTACTAACTAAGAGCTACTCTAATAAGTGCAATGAAAGTGAGGAATGTGTTGTGTGTGTTCTCCAAAAGTGAGGTGTAGGGGTCCTTTTATAGTGTTCCGGAGCCAATGAGGGGGTGCCACGGCTTGGGACACGTGTCATCTTGCCACCCTCCAAAGGGGAATCCGAGGGGCCTCAAGAGGGGGTCGGCCGGCCTAGGTGGGTCGGCCGACCCACCTTCTGCACCTCCTGGCCGTGGATTTCTTCTAGAATGCTTGCTTGATGGTGTAGATTAACTCCTTAAGCCAGTGGATCAAATTGACATGCGCAAGAAAGGAATCCAAGGGAATCCTATGCTCATTTGTGAAGCACCCGGGTCCATTTGATCAAACCGACTGTAGTGGATGGTGTAGATGTCTTCAAATTGTGCTTTCATGCCACTTGAGAGAAGCCGGAGCCGGATTGGTGATGTGGCCAGGTCGGCCGGCCTGACATTTTGCCCGGTTTGACTCTAGTTCTTCCCATTTTGAACCTGTGGACCCAAAAATCACCAAAACTTGTGGAAATTTATTAGAACAAATAAAATTTTTGTATAAACTTTGATTTTCCCTCCGAAATACGAAAATTCCGGAATATGTTGACGTGTAAAATTGGTGTCTATTTGACGTCAACACCGGACTGCGGGGGCGGCGGACAGCCGGGGTGGCGGACTACAAAGGGCGCGAGGCGGCGTAGAGGGGCGCAGCGGGTGCGGCGACGGTGGTGACCTAGGGCAGCGTGCGCTTGGACTAGGGCAAATTTTGGCCATCTGAGGCCTGCAAGATCTATACGCGGACTATTCGCGAGGGCCAGGCAGCCCTCGTAAATAACCCTTACCCACTGCACGTGTCCCGTGGCAATGCGCGAGGGTGACCTAGCCCTCGCGAGTAATCCGCCCATGCCGCGAGCCCCCTTGACCAGGTGCTAGCCCTACTCACGAGGGCCACCTAGCCCTCGTGATATAAGGACGCAGGCATTTATTTGTGTGCTAAAGCGACGGCCCGCATGTATATAGGCCAATAAATACGAGGGGCCCATTGGTCCTCGCGCATAAGCATTATATACAACGGTTTTTTGACAAACCCTCCCTACTAATAAATACCCTCCTTCCCTCCTATGCTTAAAATATTTTTTGAAAATAACAAATAGTATTTTAAAATATATTTGAGTCACTATTATTCATTTATGTAACATTTTGTGCAACAAAAAATATAAAACATAAAACTAATATTTCCGATGTGGACCCTTTCTTAGCTCACACTATCTGTTTATCGATAAACTGAACATTCGAGTAGACATTTCGGAAATTCAACACGTCAAATTATATAATATATTATTTATGCATTACAAACATTATGCATTACCCGTTACACACTAATTAGCACGAGTCTCCTCCGGGGACTGATGACGATTCTGTTGTCTCTCTGTCGGAGTCGAACTTGGCCAAGTATCCTTCATGATAACCGGAGTTAACCAAGTATCTTCGGAACAACGACGCAAGACCAAAATATTTGGGGGGATTTATAGGGCCTCTTATTCGCAAGAGCTAACAGAGGGCCCTCGCGAGTAATTGCTCAGGCACCCTTACTCGCAAGGGTCAACAACGAGTCCTCACTAATAAGCCCCACGTGCACACAGGGGCGTGTAGGCGAGAAATTATTGGGGCCATATTTCGTGAGGGCCATCTATTGGCCCTCGTGAGTAGCTGGCGGCCACAGTTTGTAGCGACGGCCCCTTTTCGGCCCTCGTGACTATATGCTTGCTCACGAGGGCTGAAAAAAGCCCTCGTGACTATCTATTATCTTACGAGGGCATTTTTCATCCCTCGTGTATATTTTTTGGCCCTCGCAAAATTGGGAGATTCCAGTAGTGAATCAAATCGTACCCAATGAACAAATCCATGACATTTATTTAGAAAACTGATAAACAATATTATCATAATTACATGAACAAATACGTATTACAATCATCACCACGATTGATCTAGGGCATATTCCCTTCACTGGAGTTGTTGTAGATTTGGTTTTCATGCTAGAACATGGGATACCATTTTCTTCTCTAGTCACCGACCTATAGTGTTCAATCCTTTGTTCTGAAGACGTGTGTTGGTGATTGTTGAAGTAAATCTTCATGATTTTCGTGGGACATATTAATTGTTTGGACCTTTTTGGATCCTTCTACCCATGACATGACTATATCTTTATTTATGATCACAAACACAAAGTGGTTGAAGCTTGACCTTGTACATCCTCAACAGAACCACCATGTGTTCGATGGTTTGCCTAAGGGCTCTTTGGTGTGAAGAAGTTGGAAATATTTGTGGCTCCCATTAACACCTCTCTTGTTATCATAGCTCAAGTTTACGATGGTATCATTGCGAGGATGCGTCCTTCTTCTTGATCTTCACCAGTTCGTTGAGTTTTCTTGGTTCTTGAGCTATGTCGGATGAGAAATACTACTCTAGTAAGCCACCTATGTTGTCTAGATCTATGCTTCCTTTATAAAAAGCCAGGATGGAGTCCTATATAATTGCATAGGGATGATCTAGCTAAAAGTAGAAAATCCTTAGAAGGTTCTTGAAGAGGTTATGTCCGTGGTTCAGCCAGATGTTGAGCTAAATTCAAAGGCATGAAACCTTCTTATTTTGGGCTTGGGTTGGAAAGATTACAAGAGCATCGCTCATCACAAGGTCGCTCGCGAGATTTGGACTACCCTTCAAGCATACCATGAGGTCTCTAAACTGATCAAAATCATGTGGTAGGACATATACAAGAGAGAATATAATTGCTTCACACAGAAGCCTAGTGAATCTTTGAATCTTCGGTCAGTTGGCTCTACCAAATTGACACTCTTTCCAAATTGACACTTGTGAAATTTAAGCAGCAAGGCGGAGATGCTATCGGTGCAAGGAATCGGGTCGACGCGTACCGTGCAGGGAGAAATCGATGGAGAGGTGCTCGCCAAGGGTTTTGGGACGGCGAGCGATTTCGGCTGATGCAGGTCTCTGACGGCTACAGTAGTGGTAGGGAAAGCTCAAGACGACGACATAGGCGGAGTGGAGCAAGCAAAATATGTTCGAGACGGACGAAACGAACAAGAGAGGAAAAATGCGGGCGACATCACAGATTTAACCCGTGCGGGTGGAAGAGCCCAGCGCGGCGTGGGTGAAAGAGAGGAGAGGTGAGTGGCGTTATGTATTAGATCTCAATTTTTATTCCATTTTTTTCAATTTTTCAAATTTAAATTGCAAAATATCATGAACGAGATTTCAATCTCGCTCCTTCTCAATTTTTCGATTTTCTACGGGAAATCATCGCCTTCCAACGATTTTTCTTAACTATTTTTAAAAAATGGTAACCATAAATTTTTTTTACCTAATGAGTCCATAATTTTTTTTACTTGATGAGTCATCTTAAAAATACTTGATTTCTTTGATGTTAAAATAATTGATTTTTTTCAAAATTGTTAGCTTGGATAATTGAAAATAGCGTACATGTGTTGATTTTTGGCCTTATCAGCCTCTTCCCTATGCAAATTTTAATCACTAAAGTTTGCCTTGGTCAATGTTGTTCAGATATATTAGTATTGTCATTTAGCAACATGTACATTAAGTGTTGTTAGCTTATGTTTAAGACTATGTTTTTGCACCTAAGTGCAAGCAACACATAATATATGATGATGTATAGTTTCCCTGCAACACAACTTTTATATGATGCAGGTGTGTATTGGAGTAAATAGTCATCGTGTGTTTTCCAGCAACACAACCCACATATGATGCAAAGGGTGTGTTGCTATAGCTATTCTTCTTGTAGTGTCATACAAAAGAGTGATGGAGTGCAAGTGAGGTCCGATTTGGTGCTTCTACTGTGGTGGCCCCAACCACATTCAGGCTCACTGCAGCAAGCTAGAGAAAGGCACAAGCAACTACACGTACAGCTTCTGAGAACAACCTCTACACCAACAAGAATCATAATAAGAAGAGGCCTTCCAAGTATCCCAAGGGTTGGAAGCATCACAGATGCCACTAGCTGTATTGGCGGAAACAACATCTCCAATGAAGAGACTTGGAGCGATTATGGTGGACTAGGTGAAAAGCCAAACGACGACGATGTGGGATCTCCACACATGGCCATTCAGAACGACATCAGCAACTCGAACTTCTATACCAATTCTTGTAATGAGGTACTTTTCAATGAGCAACTCAATGATGCTTTTGTGAAGCTAGGAGGATTCCATGCCAAGTCTAGGAAGATGCGCAAGAAGTTTGTTGGTGGCTTGAAGAAGCTTAACCTTATTCTCAACGAGAGTAAGATTTGTAAGTGAAATTTTATATCAGATTTAATATAATTCAATATTGCATGAAAATATTTAAATACAAATGATGCAATATATTTTGTATTTAAATAATAATATATGACTTTGTCAAATATTTAAAATTATATGCTTACACCTTTTCAGATCTGAGCCACTCCTCATGTATCTGATGTTAGAATGTTAATATTTTGTAGTCATTTTTGTTTGGTTTCAAGTAGTTCGTCTTATAGTTCATAAAATATTTTTTCACAATTTTTAAAATGTCTTTTGAAAGGGTCACAAATTTGCTACAGTAAAACTCAACTCAACTTTGATCTGAAACAAAGAAGGCCCAAGTTTAATATTAAATTTTTGTTCTCAAAAACTTTATGGTGACATGCACATTTTCAAAATAAATTTTAGTAAAAAAAGATATACTTGTGACAATGATGCTATATATATTTTTCAAATTTTGAGAACAGTGATGTTGCACGCGTATAATCAATGCCACGCTCACTATAGGAATCTGTATCAGTATCGGCGGCTAAAGCCGCCGACACAGATCCAAATACCGCCGATATTGACCTTTGTCGGCGGCTACAAAACCTCGCCGACGCTACCTGGCCGACACAGGTAAGATTTGTCAGCGGCCCCGCCGACAAAAAGGAAATCTGGGAAGGGCTTTCGTGCGGGAGGTCTATGTCGGCGGCATTACTAGCCGCCGATATAGCCTTTGGCCATCACGACGTTCCGACTTGTGGGGTCCACGACACGATGGAGATGATGACACGTGTCAGAGTCTATATCGGCGGCCACCCTACTAGCCGCCGACACAGCTCCATGCTGCTAAGCTTCTGCGCCCCTCTGGCCCTAAGTTATGTCGGCGGTCAAAGATTTTGCCGCCTACATAGATCTCTTAGTGTCGGCGGCATATATTTTAGTGTTGGTGGCAGTATCGGAACCGCCGACATACATTGCAATCTATGTCGGCGGTATAAATAGAGGCCGCCGACATTGACCATGGTCTGTTTCGGCGGTTCAGATACTGCCGCCGACACTGCTATATTGGCAGCAGCAAATATTGCTGCCAAATTTTTAAAAATTCTCTTCAACCTACAAAATAACCCAAATGTCAGCATATATTCAATTCCCAATCCACACATTCACAACCACACATATTTAGAAGCTCGCCACCACGATTTTGAGCCCAAATACAACCACATCCTCCATAAACACTAAATAATCGATAAATGCAACCACATCATTGCAAAAAGTAAATGATCGATCCAAACATATTTACAATTCATATATTGTCTGTAGAGCACAAATAAAGGTCACATACAAGCCATATAGTTCGAATACCCTAACTACATCTCGTGCGGGCCGCCGCCACTCAAGTCGTAGTCCGGATTGAGGATGTTGGTGACAAACTGCTCGAGCGGAGACCCCGTGCCACTGTCAACATCCCCCTGCGAAGCAATCACCGCTGGCGCAGCCGTACCTGAGCCGGATGCCTGCAAAAGAAGATGAAATGTCATATTTCTATAATTAGAGGCATTGCATTATTTGGATGAAATGACATGGTTGCAAAATTAGAGGCAATTCATTTTAAATGGACACAGACTTAGACAAAATAACATACATCGGCCAGCACATGTCAAGAAGAAAAAAGAAGAAAATCAATGGTAGCCTTTGGCCCCTCCTACCTAGCACTCCCTATTAACTCTATTTTTACATCCTATCAACTCTAATTTTTATTCATACAAACACAAGATCAGCAAGGCAGGGGTGTGTGGTAATGTCAAATTTTGTTCATGCAAACACAAGAACAGCTCACACACAACAGCATACCCAAGCATCAGTACAAGCTGTTATATCTTACCTTATCGGCGGTGGCAGACAGCAGGAGGCGTCGGCGGAAGCTGCACCTATGGACCAGCCAACGGCGACAGAGACCAGACGTCGGCAGTGGTAACCAGGAGGGTTCGGGGAGGAGTGGTTCGAGAGGCGTCGCCCAAGGAGCCAAGCAGGAAGGAGGTGGCTGCAGGAGGACAAATGGCAGCTCGCAACCTAAAATAGGGGAAGATGGCGCGCGGGAATCAGGCGAATCGGAGGCGGGCGCGCGGGAATCAGGCAAATCGCAGCCGGCTGCGCGTGGAAATGGCAAATCGCAGGCGCTCAGGGAGGAGGAGGTCGTGCGCGGGAAGGATGCGAGGCGAACAAGCGGGAGGGGAGGGAGGCGGACTCACGCGGGAAGGAGGCGACATGGCCGTTCGCGGGAAGGACGCGAGCTCGCCGGCGGAAATTGCGGAGCAGATGAGGCGGAGCAGAGGGCTCGCGAGAGCGCCCAGGATGCATCTCTGGAGCCTGGCTCTCCAGAAACGGCCGATTTGGTCGTTTCTGCGGAGCCTGGCCCGGAGGGGTCGGTTGCATCCGATTAATCGGGCCCAGATATGAGATTAGGCAACTAAACACTCTATTTTTGCATCTACAGATGCAAAACTCCAGGGATGCAACCAACCAAACAGCCTAAAAATCAATCAACTCAATCCGGTTTAACTAGGATTAGTTATTTGGTTGGAGATAAGTCCGGCAGGCAGGTAGATAATTGGTTCAAAACGAGCGCGAGGTGTTCGGCCAGGTCGGCCTCAACTGAACAACCGAAGAAAATATAAATTAGGATTAAATAAAAATCAAGGATTATTATGCTTTACTTAAAGCAAAGATTAAATTTAAAATAACTATATATATTTTGGGTTAAAATAATTGCAATGGTAACGGCTCAGTCTTTGTAGCAATGATGCCGACTTTGGCGCGTAGATATCAGTGGGGTTTTGGAAGTCGGTTCTGTCTTTTGCTCGGCGACTCGCCTACTCGACGAAACTCCAATAGCGACACATCCATATGGCGACGAGAATTTCATCGGCTAGATTGGTTTTTGTCAAAAATTGGAGGAATAGAGCTCGGGCTATGATTTTGGGGATGAACTCAGTCGGATTCAATCGGCTAAATCAGGGCTAAAGTTGTAATTATTGTGAGCATCACGCCTTTGTGTCTATTGTTAAGCCTAGGACCATTGATGAGGCATTGGCGAATGCGGATTGGGTGAACGCCATGCATGAAGAACTAAATAATTTCACCGGCAATGAAGTTTGGGAGCTTGTGGAAAGATCGAAGGACCACAATGTCATTGGCACCAAATGGGTCTTCCGCAACAAACAAGATGAGAACGGTGAAGTGCTGCGAAACAGGGCAAGATTGGTGCCGCAAGGCTTCACTCAAATCGAAGGTCTTGACTATGGAGAAACCTACGCACCCGTTGCTCGACTTGAAGCTATACGGTTACTCTTGGCATTCGCCTCTCTCTATAATATTACTCTTTTTCAAATGGATGTTAAGAGTGCTTTCTTAAACGGTTTTATCGATGAACTTGTTTATGTCGAGCAACCGCCCGGTTTTGTAAACCTTAAACACCCAAACCATGTCTATAAGCTCACTAAGGCGCTATACGGTCTCAAACAAGCTCCTAGAGCATGGTATGAGCGTCTTAGGGACTTCATCTTAGAAAAGAGATTTAAAACCGATGCGATTGATTCCACATTGTTTCTCAAGCCTATAAAAAATGACTTATTCATTTGTCAAATAAATGTGGATGATATTATCTTTGGATGTACTAACAAAGCTAAATGCAAGGACTTTGGAGAAATGATGTCCAAGGAATTCGAAATGTCTATGATTGGTGAACTCACCTTCTTTCTTGGATTTCAAATCAAGCAACTCCGAGAAGGGACCTTCATTTGTCAAGAAAATATACAAAGGACCTTCTCAAGCGGTTCTCTACGGATGATTGTAAATCGATCAAAACACCAATGGCCACTAATGGGCATCTTGACTTGAATGAAGATGGAAAGCCCGTGGACCAAAAGCTATATTACTCCATGATCGGCTCGCTTCTCTATCTTACCACTTCTCGACCGGATATTATGTTTAGTGTGTGCATGTGTGCTCGCTTTCAAGCTTTCCCTAAAGAAGTGCATCTTGTCGCCGTAAAACGCATTTTAAGATATCTAAAAATCACTAGTAGCCTAGGACTTTGGTACCCCAAGGGAGCGCGTGTTGAGCTTCTTGGCTATTCCGACTCGGATTATGCCGGTTGCAAAATTGATCGCGAAAGCACCTCGGGGGTTGTCGCTTGCTAGGACGCTCACTCGTGTCATAGATTTCGAGGAAGCAAAACTCTGTGGTGCTATCTACCGCGGAAGCGAAATATGTAGCGGCGGGGAGTTGTTGTGCTTAACTCTTGTACATGACACGGATGCTTAGTGACTTTAGGCTAAAATTTGAAAAAGTGCCTCTTCTATGCGATAATGAAAGTGCGATGAAAATAGCCAACAATCCGGTCCAACATTCCCGTACAAAGCACATTGACATCCGACATCACTTTATACGTGACCACGTTGCAAAGGGTGACGTTGTGCTTGCCTACGTGCGAACGGAAGATCAATTGACGGATATTTTTACTAAACCCTTGGATGAGGCACGGTTTTGCAAATTAAGAAATGAACTCAACATACTAGAAAGGTCAAATGCATGTTAATTGGGTTTTGTGACTGTTTGGGTCTCATTCGAATTCTTTCATTTGCTTTTGACCCTTGTCACATTTAGGGGGAGTTTAAATTAAACTCATGATTTTAAGACTCCCTCTAGTGGTGAAAAGATGAATTTGATTTTGAGTTAGCACATCCTTGTCCAATATTTAAGCCAAAATAAATTTGCAATCAAATAGACTATCTTTTATCTTCTTACCACTTCAAAATTTTCAATTTGGAAACTCTTATCCCTTTTGAAAAATTTGCTCCAGATGCATATTTGTTCTCTTGAAAAATCATGTGGCATCAAAATTGTTGAAAATATTTGAAAAGGAGCCAAAAATTCAAAAACATGTGCTTAAACTTTAAAGTGAACCCCTATGCGTGATTTTCATGCCAATATGAGAAATTGTGGCAAAATTTGGGTTCACACATTTTCTTGATCTATAAAATCAAAATAGAGACTTTAAATTTGCCTTGGTTCATTTGTCTCATTAGAATCTTATCCTTTCAAAATTAAAATTTAAAAATACTCCAAATTGCTCACATTTGAATTCTTCCTTGGATTTTGAGCAAAAATGGAGAATACCCCTTCAAAACATTATTTTTATATAAAATTTCTCGCATTGGTGGGCCCACTGGTCAGAAGTGCATGCTGTGGCGCTTTCAGCCTTCATCGGACGTCGTCCGGATACTCTCGGACGCCGTCCGACGAGGTTTTGTGCGCGCTGCATACTTCCTGTCGGACGCCGTCCGGATACTCTCAGACGCCGTCCGACAAGGTTTTATCCGCGCTGCAATCCTCCTGTCGGACGCAGTCTGGATTTTCCCGGACCCCGTCCGACGAGGTTTTACCCTCGCTGCAGTGTTACTGTCGGACGCCGTCCGATGAGGCCAAATCGTGCAGATCGCCATATAACTTACCCCTCCGCCTCCTTCTTTCCTCATTCTATATCTCTCTCCACTCCACACCGGCGCCGCCACTGCTCCTCCTCCTCACCAAGGAGGCCTCTCCGGCGAACTCCGGCGACATCCACCACCACCGTCATCCCCTTGTCCTCCTCTTCAATTCCCACCACGGGCATTGAAGGGTGACGGCCCGATTCGTGCGCTCTTTCTCCGTCAAGCTCCTCTCTTTTCCCTTACCGAGAAAGGCCTAGGGGACGATTCTCTCGCGCACGACGGCTTCCTCCTCCCTTCTAGGACTCGGTAACTGCTTCCCGCCTCTTGTTCCCGCAAATTCCTTTGATTACCGAGTTCTAGGTTTTGAATAGAATTTTTCCCGCTCTTGTGTCTAGGGTTAACTCGTGGTGTGGTTGGCACTTGGTCAGTTGTCACTTGGTCAGTGGGCTTGATTTGAGATGTCTCGATCATTGTAGAAACTTGGAAAGGCTCTTGGCAGAACGTTGAGTGGTCGTGGTGACAGTGGTAGCCGGGGTGTTTGTGATGATATTGATGAAACGGCTAGCAGTGCCGCTCCTCCTCGCACAAGAAAAGTTACTAGAGAACATCTACAATAGCATCACGATGAGGGATACAATTGGAAACGAATTGCAGGGACTTCTTTTGCGACAGCCGAGGATATTGATGATGATACTTTTGATGAGGACCCGGCAGATGACGACGTCACTGAGACTGTAGTTGCTGAGGATGAACCCATGGACAATATGGTCCTAAACTTGTCCATGGAGACTTTGAGGAAGAAGCGGGCTGTATCTTATGCAAAATGGTTCCCTCAGAGGAGAGAAGACACTAAAGACTTTAGACTCTTCACCAAATTTCAGAAACAGCTCTACATGTGCTTCTCTGCTTGTACTGGTCATAGGGACCCTCATTGTGTGGACTGGAATGAAATCGCCGCAGCTGCAGGACCTGAGGTCCACTCCATTTTTAGCACCACTCCAGGCTTGGTGGAACTGATCTCAAATAAGAAACTGACTTGGTGCAAAGAAAGGCACTGTGAGTTCTTTGCCACACTGCTAGCTGCTGAGGATGAGACAGAGTTCAATTACTACCATTCAGTCGATGGAAATGTTCAGGGGATCTCAGTGACAAATATGAATTATGTTTTGGGCACTCCAGATTCTGGCGCTGACTTGAATGAGATGGCCTATGAAGATGCCTTCTGGAGGGCCAAATATCCACCTCTTGAAGAAATCAGATTCATGTACCTTGATCTTGAGGATGAGGAAATCAATGTGGAAAAGGCAAATCAATTGCGACAGGAACCTGCCTTAATCGACCTTATCCTTCGAAGCACCCTGTTTGTTCGAAGTGGCAACCGAGATAGGATCCTCCCAATTTGCAGCTGGTTCATGTTATATCTTCTAAAGGGCAGGACCTTAAACATTGAAGCTACTATCTTGGGAGAGTTCGATGATGCCATTTACAGATAAGTCAATAGACCACTTCCACTAGCTCCTTATATTGGATTGCTACTCTCAAGGACTCAGCGCGTATCCGAGGATGAAGTAAGGAGTTGGGACAACAAAATAAAGAAGCATCAAATGAAAATTTTCTTGAACACTCTTGGAAGCAAGCCCAAGTTGGATCGTCCAGGTGATGGTGCTCCTCCTCCAGCTCCGGCTCCTGTTTTTGCTCCTGCTGCTCCAATGCAGCCATTTGCGCCAGTGACTGGTGAGGGATCCTCTGCTGCTGCCCCTCCTCCTTGGTATGACATGCTATTGGGAGCCTGCGCACTGAAATCAAAGAAGAGTTTGCAGCCACTCGCAGGGAAATGAATGAACTGGCAGGGCAGCAAACGTATTTGAGTGATGAGTTTGCAGAGTTCAAGTCGGCTTTACAGTATATGGGTGCCATGTTTATGCCAATGCTAGAAGGGGCTAACACATACTCTTGGTATTCTCACGCTCATGACAGCTACCAGGCCTACGAGCAGCGTCAGGTGTTTCCTCGCCCACCTGCCTACCCGCCTCCAGTTCACCCATGGGTGTATCCCCCTCCAGGGCCTGCTCCTACTTATGTGCCACCACCACAGCCTTTTCCTCCTCCAGGTGATCCAGCTTTTGCTCCCTCAGCTCAGCACCCTCCTCCTGGTAAGATTTCATTTACTGGTGGAGAGATCTGTCACCATCTCAACTTCTCTTTGCCAACTCCTCAACCAACCCAGCTCTTTGATGATCAATCTTCACCTCGGTCCGTACCCTCTGCAGCACATCTGTACAAGCGTCGCAGAGGTTAGGGTTCCTCTTCTGGCAGCCACGGAGATGATGGAGGCGACGACATGGATCAAGATCAACAGGAATAGACCAGCAAGATTAGGAGCTTTTCCCTTTTGTGTCACTTGGTGCCAAAGGGGAGAAGTCAGAGAGATTAGCAAGGGGTCTAACTTTTCTTTTAGTTAGTAGTGATCGAGGTGTCATCTGCTTTCTTGTAACTCCATTAATTTGTCTCGATACACTTTTGCTATATGGTTTATTGCTACTGGTACCTTGCTTTATGAAATTTGAACCTTGTTGGTTTGTGTTTTCAGTTTGCGCATAAATTTAGGGGGGAGCTTCACTTGTATGCACACCTTTGTGGTCGAATTGTGGTTACTTTTAGTTTGCATTTGCTCGTATATTTGCTTTGCACTAACCCCTTTTGCATCTCAAAAAATTAATTCTCTCTTGGGTTGCCATCAAGTGCCACAAAGGGGGAGATTGTGAGCATTGTTGAGCCCTAATTTTTATTAGTGGCATTGATGTCAAAAATATTTAATATTAAGTGCTAGGGGATTTTTGGATTTCTCGGAACCCTAGCGAAGATTCGGCTTCTCGTAAAACCCTAATTTGAAGCCTCGACAAATTTGTGAGCTGCTCCAAAGTACTAAGTGCGTGACCGGGCGAGAGATGAGGTCACGTATAGATTAGGAGTAGTTAGGTTTTTAATTCCTATTTTTGTCGGATTTCAAAAGGAGTTTGAATATCTCGGATCATGCCCAATCTTTGCGACTTCTCGAAAAATCGGTTTTTTTAGTCCACCTATTCCAAAAACACCTAAAAATATACTTGTGAGATCTCTAGATAGAAAGAAACCCACCGAAATACTTCCACACCCTCTATCACGAATTTACTCTCTGTCGGACGGCGTTGGGGAGCAGCCGGACAGCGTCCGATCAGCAAAACCCATGTACCGTGCACTCTGTCGGACAGCGTCCGGTTGTCACCAGACGGCGTCCGATGAGCTAAAACAGTGAATTTTATTCTCTGTCAGACGACGTCCGGTGGTGACCAGATGGCGTCCGATGGGCTGATTTTCAGTTAGCAGTCGCCTCTGTCGGACGGCGTCCGGTGCCCGTCGGATGGCGTCCGGTAAAGGCTAACGGCTAGTTTTTTGTTCCCTTCCGGGGGCAACGGCTAGTTTTGCTCTAGGGGCCATAAATACAAGTCTAGTGGCTGGTTTCTTTGAGGTTTGTTGCTCCACTTCACCTACCACACTTATTGCTCATCACTTAGGTGTTCTAGAGCCATTCCTCCACCCATCAACCAATCAAAGCCACAATTCACTCATTCCCAAATACCGAGCTTCATTGAAGTCCTTCGATCCGGCACGATCGGGGCGTTTCGGGCTTGTTACTTTTGAAGACGACATCCTTCATGGAGGCGTGGGCTTGGGAGTAGGCCTTGGCGTGTGGCTACTCTCAAGTCGGTGTACGGGTGACGGAGTCCACCTCGCCGGAGTGGCGGAACGACTACCGGGGAGTAAGTGAGGCGATAGGCTCGAGAGCGAGCCGGTCCTTGTGCGCAAGGGGTAGCCTCAACGGAGAGTAGGAGTTGCGGCTCCGAACTTCGGTGAAACAAATATCGTGTCATTCTAATTTCATTTAATTTCCGCTCTTACTTCCATTGCAATGCTTGTGATAAATTTGTGATGCCATGTCTTAATTTTCCTAATCACTTGTTTATCGCTTCCGCTCGCTTGATAATTGAAACTAGGATTGGGTCATTCTTAACATAATGCTTAATCAAGAATAATTGAAAAAGTTTAAAATTTCCTATTCACCCCCCTCTAGGCCATAGGATCCCCTTTCACCCATGCATATCGGACAAGCGAGTTTGTCGTGCATGCTCCAGCTAGAGAACATATCGTATGCTGGAAAGTGATGAATTGACCACAGATAAACAGCTCTTATGAGAAAATTGGCGTTTGTAACTTTGTCATAAGTCATAACTCCTGTTTTCCACAACTCCTTCAACTCATCTACCAATTGTCGCAAAAATAAATCCAAATTTCTCTCAGAACTTTTCGGACCAGACACTATCGCGAGCACTACTTAAGCAGAACCTGAGCTTGGTCCTAGACCTCGTTCTGGCATACTTAAACCATCTGAAAAAAGAAACATGAATTCGTCCTTCATGAGTTGAGACGGTTTTAGATTGAGAGGGATACTGAAGACTGGCCAATAAGAGTATGACCGGGTGTTCATATTAAAAGGAGTGAACTCGTCCGTGGCAATCGCGAGACGCACGTTTCGTGGTTCAGCGGCAAAATCGAGATGTCTCCTATCAAAATGCTTCCAAGCTTCTCCGTCTGATGGGTAAACCAACACATCAGGGTTCCGTTTGTGCAACTTGTGCCACCACATGCTATGGGATGTGTCCTCTGTCATGAAACACCGTTGGAGGTGGTCTTTCAATGAGAAGTAGTGCAATACTTTCTTCGCCACACTAGATCGAGACTTGTTGCCTTTAGAGTCTGTAGTCACGAAGTACCGTGACTTTCCACAATGATCGCATCAGGCCTTCCCCTCGTCATTTTTGTAATACAACATTCAAAGGTTCTCACAGTAATCTATCTTCTCGTATGACATTCCTAAACACGACAGGAGCCTTCTACACTCATATCAGGTCCTAGGCATCTTATGACCGTCGGGGAGGGCATCACACCAACTAGCTAACATCTCATCAAAACATGCGATGGACATATTGAACTTGGACTTCACAGCCATCATACATGTCAAATGAGAAAGGACCGTCACTAACGTTGCATCGTGCAAAGTCTGTTTGGCCGAGTCTAGAAGGTTAAAGAAATCAGCCATGCCAGGCTGCAAATCCTGCTCATCACCCACATAATCATGGGCAACAACCATGTCCTTCATTCGGTGTATTTTATCAAAACCATCGGGGCGTCCAGCTGGCCCAACCTGGGCACGAGTACTCTCCCTATGGTATACCCACCGATGGTAACCGACCTTGAACCCATTCTTGACTAGATGCATCTGCATTTTGTCACGAGTTCTCTTCCGATGGTCACCACATTCAGCACAAGGGCAACGAACAGGGCCTTGCACCCCCTAAAAAACTCGGCACATGAACTGATGGGTCCCCTCAAACCATGCGTATGTTGGTCGTCCGTTCCCCACCCACCCATCGTACAGTTAGTTCCCAGAGATGGTGGTCCTAGGTACTTGCAGCTCTATTTTGGCCAACAAGAAATTCAAAGTCTTACTTTTTTAAAGAAAAGCTCATTGAGATTACTGTCTCTTTTATTTTCTTCCATGCCTTCACGAACAAGTTTTTATATATACGTACTCGTGTCAGGGGTTTTTACACATGGCTAATTAGGAAGGCTTCTAAACCATCCCACGAAAGGCCATTCGAGTACGATCCGTCGTGTCGCCCGTGGATTCGACATAAAATTTCGGTAGCATTACCTTACGGGTTCCCCAAGTGCAAGTACGGTCAGGGTATCGTTTCAAATACACCAACACTTATATTATGGACCGGAGAACCACAAGATTATGCAACCGAAACCTCATCCCGAATCCACGGTCGACACGACGCATCGTACTCAAACAGTAATTCGTGGGCTGTCTCCTAGGGCGCCCAAACGGGGTCGTCCACTGGACAGTTCGGGAACGTGAGTCAAGCTTCATAATGAAATCGGACATGAAACCTAACGAATCACCGTCCGGTTTCATTACGACTTGTGCGTTTCCGAACGGGTGACGTACGGCTAGGTTACATGGACACTAAATGTTTAAACCTAAACGCGCACAGTTAGGATGCGGATTATAAATGCACATGCATTGTGACATTGAGATCTAAACGCACAGCCCTCGTGATTATGTACTCACATAGCGCTCATAACTAATCATTAAATCATCGAAAAAGGCGCGAAGAAACTTTCCGGTGGATGGAGGGATGTGGCGTCGTGGTGCGGGGCTCCTCCTCAGCTTGTGCTCCTCCTCCTCGTACTCCGGAGGTCGCAGCCTCGTGTGCACCACCGCCACCGACTTCCTCCTTCCCTATTCTAGCGGCCTCCTCTTCCTTCCCCCTCCTCCTCCTCCTCCTCCTCCTCTTCCCCCTTCCTTCCCCCTCTTGCATAGTGATGCCGCCGAGCGCGAGGCAGCGACGGCGTGGATCGGGCCGGGAGGCGGGGCGGGCGGGTCTGGCGGCGGCGAGCACGACGGCGGCGGCGCCGTGGATTGGGGCCGGCCGGACAGCCGGGGCGGCGGCGGCGAGCGGCGGCGGCGAACGCGGTGACCGACGGCGGGGGCGAGACAGGTGCGGCGGCGAGCGGCGGCGGTGGCGACCTAGGGCAGCATGCGCTTGGACTTGGGCAAATTTTTGCCGTCTGAGCCCCTGCAAGATCTATACGCGGACTATTCGCGAGGGCCAGGTAGCCCTCATGAATAACCCTTACCCACCGTAGGTGGTCCCAAGGCTATTCGCGAGGGTCACCTAGCCCTCGCGAATAATCCGCCTAGGACATGTGCCCCCTTGGCCAGGTGCCAGCACTACTCACAAGGGCCACCTAGCCCTCGCGATATAAGGACGCAAGCATTTATTTGAGGGCTAATGCGATGCCCCCCATGCATATAGGCCAATAAATACGAGGGCCCCATTGGTCCTCGCGCATAAGCATTACATTCGAGGGTTTTTTCAAAAACCCACCCTACTAATAAATACCCTCCTTCCCTCCTATGCTTAAAATATTTTTTGAAAATAACAAATAGTAGTTTAAAATATATTTGAGTCACTAATATTCATTTATGTAACATTATTTGCCGCAGAAAAATTTAAAACATAAAACTAATATTTCTGATGTGGACCCATTCTTAGCTCACACTATCTGTTTATCGTTAAACTAAACATTCGAGTAGACATTTCGAAAATTCAACACATTAAATTATATAATATATTATTTATGCATTATAGACCTTACGCATTACCCGTTACACACTAATTAGCACAAGTCTCCTCCGAGGACTGATGGTGATTCCGTTCTCTCTCTGTCGGAGTCGAACTCGGCCAAGTATCCTTCACGGTAATCGCAGTTAACCAAGTATGTACGGAAGAACGACGCAAGACCAAAATATGTGGGGGGATTTATAGGGCCTCTTATTCGCGAAGGCTAACAGAGGACCCTCGCGAGTAATTGCTCAAGCACCCTTACTCGCGAGGATCAACAGCGAGCCCTCGCTAATAAGCCCCACGTGCACACAGGGGCGCGCAGGCGAGATATTATTGGGGCCATATTTCGCGAGGGCCAACTATTGGCCCTCGTGAGTAGCTGGCGGCCACATTTTGTTGCGACGGCCCCTTTTCGGCCCTCGTGATTATCTATTATCTTACGAGGGCATTTTTAGCGCTCGTGTATAATTTTTTTGGCCCTTGCAAAATTGGGAGATTCCAGTAGTGAACCAAATCGTACCCAATGAACAAACCCATGACATTTATTTAGGACATGGATAAACAATGTTATCATAATTATATGAACAAATGCGCATTGCAATCATCACCAAGATTGATCTAGGGCATATTCCCTTCACTGGAGTTGTTGTTTCATGCTAGAACATGGGATACCATAGACCGTGTTCTACTCTAGCCACCGACCTATAGTGTTCAATCCTTTGTTCGGAAGACATGTGTTGGTGATTGTTGGAGTAAATCTTCATGATTTTCATGGGACATATTGTTTGGACCTTTTTGGATCCTTCTACCCATGACATGACTATATCTTGATTTATGATCACAAACACAAAGTGGTTGAAGCTAGACCTTGTACATCCTCAACAGAACCACCATGTGTCGATGGTTTGCCTAAGGGCTTTTTGGTGTGAAGAAGTTGGAAATATTTGTCGCTCCCATTAACACCTCTCTTGTTATCATAGCTCAATTTTACGATGGTATCAACGCGAGGATGCGTCCTTCTTCTTGATCTTCACCAGTTCGTTGAGTTTTCTTGATTCTTGAGCTATGTGGGATGAGAAATATTACTCTAGTAAGCCACCTATGTTGTCTGGATCTTTGCTTCCTTTATAAAAAGCCAGGATGGAGTCCTATATCATGGCATAGGGACACTCGATCTAGCTGAAAGTAGAAAATCCTTAGAAGGTTCTTGAAGAGGTTATGTCTGTGGTTCAGGCAGATGTTGAGCTAAATTCAAGGGCATCAAACCTTCTTATTTTGGGCTTGAGTCGGAAAGAGTACGAGAGCATCGCTCATCACAAGTTCGCTCGCGATATTTGGACTACCCTTCAAGCATACCATGAGGTCTCTAAACAGATCAAAATCATGTGGTAGGACGTATACAAGAGAGAATATAATTGCTTCACTCAGAAGCCTAGTGAATCTTTGAATCATCGGTCAGTTGGCTCTACCAAATTGACACTTGTGAAATTTAAGCAGCAAGGCGGAGATGCAATCAGCACAAGGAATTGGGTCGAGATGTACCGTGTAGGGAGAAATCGATGGAGAGGTGCTCGCCAAGGGTTTTGGGTCGGCAAGCGATTCCGGCCAATGCAGGTCTCCGACGGCTACAGTAGTGGTCGGGAACGCTCAAGACGATAGGCGGAGTGGAGCAAGCAAAATATGTTCGGCAAAACGAAACGGACAAGAGAGGAAAAAATGCGGTCAACATCTCAGATTTAACCCGGGCGGGCGGAAGAGCCAAGCGCGGCTACGCTAGCGCGGCGTGGGTGGAAGAGAGGAGAGGTGAGCGGCGTTACGAGGAAGTGCCACGACGCTCGTTGGGCAGGAACCGGATGACAACGAGGCTAGGTGTGTGTGTGTGTGAGAGAGATAGAGAGAGAGAGAGAGCACTTCGGGGGTGAGAGAAATGAGTGGCAACGTGAGAGAGAGAGAGAGAGAGAGAGAGAGAGAGAGTTGGGCCAAGGTTAGGCCCAAGAGCACTCCAAATACAACCCAAGGTGCGAATTCGAGTTGAATTTTGAATCTCAAGACAATTGGTTTGAATTTTTAACTTTGCCCAAATTTTGGGGTGTTACAATTATCAAATCTCAAAACCTATGAACTTGGGCATAACGAGAGAGAGCAAGGTTCCTACTACACTGCCTTGGTCATCGATCAATCTTGCGTTGTTACTCGAGTTCTTCTATTGTTTTCTCTCTTTCTGCTCTCTGTGAGCTATTCGACGAGTAGATGGACTCGTTCCTAGAAGATCAGCTTGCTTCGCTTTCCAGAAATTTTATCCACTCATACAAAGGAGTGATGGAGTGCTGTGGTGGCCCCAACCACATTCAGGCTAACTGCTCCAAGCTAGAGAAAGGCAAAAGCAACTACATGTACAGCTTGTGAGAAGAACCTGATCTACACCAACAAGAATCATAAGAAGAAGAGGCCTTCCAAGTATCCCAAGGGTTGGAAGCGTCACAGAAGCCACTAGCTGTATTGGCTGAAACAACATCTCTAATGATGAGACTTGGAGCGATGATGGTGGACTAGGTGAAAAGCCAAATGACGACGATGTGGGATCTCCACGATGTCCTTCATGGCCACTCAGAACGACATCAGGAACTCGAACTTCTATACCAATTCTTACAATGAGGTACTTTTCAATGAGCAACTCAATGATGCTTTTGTGAAGCTAGGAGGATTTCATGCCAAGTCTAGGAAGATGCGCAAGAAGTAGGGATGCAAAAGGGTCGACCCAAGGGTACCCTTTGACCCTCTCTAGTTCAATTGTTTGTATAGAAATCTGAAAAGGTGGGATAGAAATTGAGTTTTTAGTTTGTTTCAAATGTACTTGGGTGCCCCTAGGGCCGGCCCTTTTGCATCCCTAGCAAGAAGTTTGTTGGTGGCTTGTAGAAGCTTAACCTTATTCTCAACGAGACTAAGATTTGTAAGTGAAATTTTATATCAGATTAAATATAATTCAATATTGTATGAAAATATTTAAATATAAACGATGCAATTTAATATATGCATTCAAATATTATAATATATGACTTTGCAAAAATATTTAAAATTATATGCTTACACCTTTCCAGATCTGAGCCGCTCCCCATGTACCTGATGATCCATATCTGATGTTAGCATGTTAATACCTATGGGCATTAGCACTAGATATATTGCCTATGGCCTTGTTTGTTTCAGATTAAATTAAATTAAATGCAAATTTATCATTTTTGTATAAGCCAGATGATGTAATATTTTGTAGTCATTTTTGTTTGGTTTCAAATAGTTCGTCTTATTGTACATAATATTTTTTTCACAATTTTTAAAATGTCTTTTGATATGGTCACAAATTTGCTACAGTAAAACTCAACTCAACTTTAATCTGAAACAAACAAGGCCTAAGTTTAATATTAAATTTTTGTTCTCGGAAGCCTTATGGTGACATGCACATTTTCAAAATAAATTTTAGTAAAAAAGATATACATGTGACAATGATGCTATATATATTTTTCATATTTTCAGAACGGTGATGTTGCACGCGTCTAATCAATGCCACGCTGCTCGGGTAGCACCGATGAAATTATTTCCGCCTAAACGCATCATTTGTTAGCAACAAATTAACGCATGCCCAACTTATTTATTTGACAGATTACAAACAGGAGATGACAGTGCAATTAATAGACAAGAGCAGTAGTACACTGGGGGCGATGGACAAATGACACAATGCATGCGTGCGCACATCGATCCACACACAACTGCACAAGGATGGGTGACCTCGAACAGTCGGGCACAAAACAAAAAATGCACACACATACACACTTGGATCACCATGCAGAAGTGGACGTAGGCAAACATACGAAATCGTCGTACGATGTAGCCGATGGCATGTTCAGCATCGACTATTGTTAGGATCAGCGATGGCCTCCTCCAGTATTGCCGATGGAGCTATCTGCGTCCGCTACAGTACCGCCGGGGAGCTCAACTGTGTTGTTTGCAGCATTGCCTGTAGTATTAGCGGCGGGGAGAACCGCGTCGTTTGCAGCATTACGAGTCAATCGAGCTGCCTTATTGGCAGCGGCAATGCGGGCAGCGGCAATGCGGTTGGCTCCCTTCTTGGCTGCCCTACGAGCAGAAGGAGAAATCCTAGCGCGCCCCCGTCTCCGACGTCCACGTGCCTCGGTGCCTGCCGGAAGAACGCTGGCGAGCAAGCAGCCAATGAGGATCACGGCCAGGAGGCGGCGAGCGGCATCACGCTCCATGATCTTTCAAGTCACAGCTGATCGAGCTGCACAAATTCCGTTACTCCAAATGGATTTAGGACTGATGAATTGGACTTGTGTTCTGGCTAACCCTGATGAGACCCAACAAGCTGGGCTACGTATATATAGTGTTTCATGCCCAAAGGAACTAATTAAACCACTTCATTTCCAACCACCCTTTTCGATCGATCCCTACCGGACGTGTGACCCATGAAAATTGTTATTTTAATTATGGCAGCGGATCAATGTCACTATATATCAATTATATATATGTATGTATGTAGCTGCCGGATATACATTATTTGCAATCTTATTTGATACGTCAACCATTGGTTACCTAGCTAGCTAGCTTGGCTTATCCTGGAAAATCTTGTTAGTGGAGTTCCACTAATTTGATACTAACGAATGCCTAAAAACAATGAGCGTGCAACCAGCTGCCATCGACCTACTGCAATTAATAACAGCTAGTGTTGTAACTAGCAAATCTCCGTGTCACGTGGCCTGGCAATTAAACAGCTGTCAACTCTGCGGGTTTGTTGAGACGAAATGCGTTGATACGATCATGGGCACGGACATATATGTATATACGCTTACATGATATATAGGAAATCATAAAAAAAAATTGGTTAAACAGCTAGCCAGCTTATCCCGAAAAATCTTATTAATGGAGTTCCACTAATTAACAAAAATTTTCCATGTTATCTAGTACTGTTTTAGACTTGGCTGCAAATTGCACCCTTCTGTTGGGGTGCCACTTTGTGTGTAAAAATTGGAAGACATGGTTTCCGTTGTGTCGGTTTCCTGGTGCAATGGAAAATGGGGCACTAGCCTCTTATAAAAAAAATTTAACAAAAATTAACGAATGCCTGAAAACAATGAGCGTGCAACTAGCTAGCTGCTGCCTACCTACAGCCAAAATACATAGTTAATATAAGATAACCATCAGCTAGTTTGCAATTAATCTCCCATGCGTGCATATATATCACATGGCCTGATGAGCGGCATCGAAAATGGAGCAGAAATAAATTCAGAAAAAAATCTACTTGTGTGTCTTCTTTCTGCTTTCCCTCGACCGGTGATAGCGAGAATAATCGCAACGCCTCGAACGGTGGAATAAACTTACATACATACATACATACATACATACATACATACATACACACAAACACACACATACTTGGTACTTCATGGAGTTTGTGCTCCGTATCTTATTTGAAAACAATTAGATATGCAGTTATTGCATTCACACCGTTGCACCATGTTGGACATAGGACTATTTATGACAAAGAGCATATTATGACATATAGGGTTACTTCAAGTCACCGTACGGTCTAACAGATTTATGCTATCTATGACAATTCATTATGTTGTTTTAGACATATCTTTATTGTTTCATCACAATTTTATTGGGGCTGGTGGCGCGTCATGCAAACTATGACGACCGGTAAATAGACTTCATAGATTATCACTTTTCATGGCAACAATTTTCAAACATCATGATGATGTCGTCAAGGATAAGCACATTTCTAGTAGCGGATATCGCTGTACCCTAGAGCTATTCACTAGTACATATAGAGTAATATAAGACGCGCATTTTGAGACGTTTTTGACTTATCAAACACAAAAGTGTCTTTTATTGCATGCGGGTCAGGAATAAAAGACGGTTTAGCTATAACCGTCTTATATGTTAGTAGTTGCTTTAGAGGCAGTTTCATTCTAACCATCTTATATATCAGTTGCATTAGATACATTTTCATAGTTACAAATGTCGCATATGAGGTACGAGAAAAAGGGTTACTTTTATAATAAGAAGCGTATTTTATAATTATGTATTATACAATGTTTCGTTATGTACAATCATATGCTTTGTTTGACGGCAATTGAATGGTACAAGCCGTCTCATAAAGGTATGTATTTAGCGACGGTTCGTAGTATGCAAGTGTTTTTTTATTATAGACGGTTCAGGAAGCCTGTTCTAGGCTCGATGGAGCCTAGGCTCCATTGCTAGCTACCGTTGATTTATTTGATCATCAATTGCATTGGAGATTATCGGGTATGCCAAAGTGATACCCGTTTCGCAAGTCAAATTATTCTCCGTTCAAATAACTCTTTTAGTGCGATTTCAAATTAGTGCTATAATACATGCATTTAATGCAGTTTCAAACCAAACTAAGTGTCTCAAACGTGATTAGTGGCTATGCATGGATCAGCCGTACACGTGGATTAGTGAATGGTCAAGCTAATACCTCGTGTATACTTCCATATACATGTATATACACACCTTTTTCTCATATGTGTAGGTTAATACCTCGTGTATACTTCCATGTGCACGTCCAGATTTGGTTTGATTATTAATTTTCTATGTATATACACACTTTTTTCTCATATGTATACTTCCATATGCACGTTGGATTTACTATGCATACACTTCTACGATCTGGGTATACAGGTATTATAGGTACACATGCATCGAGCAGGTGTTTTATGACGACCTTATGACGAAAACATGGTTGTCATAGTATCTGCGTCATATATTTATTTTGATGACGAAATGACTACATTTCGTCATAGTAAATATGTTTTCTATGACGATTGGTAATTGTGTCATGAAGTGTATCGTCATAAAATGCATGGCCAGGGGGCTTGGTGCCATGTCATCATCCAGCGTGGCAGGTGACGTGTCATTGCTGCCACATTTTATTTTTATTCATGGCCCAATATATTTTTTTGCTATTTGAATAGAGCCCATAATTTATTTGTGGCCATAATTTGTCCATTTCTAGCCTTTTAGCCTTTCTTTCCGGCCCACACCATTCTTTTTTTCTTCTAACATTATGGGCTGTATATAACCCAGATTTCGTCATGCACATAATATACATAATGGACATCACAAATAATATATATAGCATGACCAATGTATAGCAACATTGCGTCAACAGGTTTGAACCATTCAACATACAAGTTCAACAGCCACATAATAAACACTACTAGGAAGCTACATAAAAGTATTGGAGCCGCTTTGGAGGTCGAAGAAAGAAAGCAAGAGCTGATCCCCTTTAGGGATGGCAATCGGGCAGGTATCTCCGGGTATACCTTTGACATACCCGAACCCGAAACCCGAAAATACAACCAATACCCGAACCCGAAAGCACTCATGGGTACAAACCCGCACCCATACCTGAACACGACGGGTACCCATACCCGACAGTATACAATGCTAAAATAAAATATACATTCAGGGGAACAGAGAGGAGGCGAGAGGGAGAGAGAGAGAGTGCGAAAGGGGGGCGTGGACCGACGGCCTGCGGACGGCTAGATGGAGACGCTGGGGCGTGAGTGGGTGCGGGCCAGCGGCGAGGAATGCACGGGAGCATATTTTCTATGTTACTGCGTATTTATTTGTGCCTCGGTCTATGTTACTGCATATTTTTACCGGCATCGTGAGTACCGAATGATACCCGGGAAATCATCAATACCAAGACTCGAGTAAAAATGATGTCGTCGCTGACGCCGGAGTAGTGGATGTCGATCCGAAAGAACGTGAAGACTCGGACGTTGGACGACCAAGACGTTACCGATGAGGCCAATTGTTACCAGTCAAGCAATTTTTTTTCTCCTGGTGCAACGGACGGGCACATTTACTAGTCGATACCATATCAATCGGATAAAAGGCACTTGGTTTAAACAATTTTTTTTGCATTTTCCCCACGCCACTTGGTTTGAAACAAATACTAAACCAACACTTGTACTTTGATCAGCAACGTTGGGTTACCCTAGTGGAAAACGTGCTTCTATTTAAACGTGAGGTTGCATGTTCGGTGGAAAACGTGCTTCTATTTAAACGTGAGGTTGCATGTTCGATTCTCCAGGTAGCAATTTTTTTTTCACAAAAGACAATATTATTTGGTAGCTATATGTGTAACTAGTCCACCATGGCCAACATATAAGCTCCACATGACACCGTATGACCCACATGGACGGCGTCCATATATACAACCAAACCATTTTTTTTCGAAATCATGCGTGAACTTTATCTATACTTTTATATGACGTTCAGTCATTCGTTTAATGACGATATTTCAACTGTCGTCACTCCAAAACTTGGCCAAACGGCGCGAACCCCGTATAATGACGAATACCAAATGTGTCGTCACGGAAAACTATTTTTCAATGACAGAAGTTGGCATTGTCAAGACATTTTCGTCATTGAAAAGCACGTTTCTTGTAGTGGCTATTCCTACTCACGACCATACGTCTCCAGTTCCAAACCATAAAAAACCTCTAGCGTTCCCGCCCGTGTGGGAAGACGCACCCTACACTATTTGCGAGACACTTGACGACAATTGGCGCCGTCCATGGAGATCTTGGCACGGAGGCGATGGCTCGGCGAAGGAACGCAACCACAAGTGATGAACCAATCGAAGATGTGGCAGGAGTTGTCACCAAAAGCGGAGGAGGGACAAGGTGGAATATCGAGGGAGTGAACATTAAAAGGGGACAAGCAATAGGGGGTGCGGCAGGTGTAGGAGATGAAGGCAAACCCAAGGTGGCGTTGGAAAACCTCGGATAAAATACCACTGCGAGGTAGGAGTCAAGTCGAATGGGTGAGCCGAGGAATCACGAGGTACCGGTAGGTTCCCAATGTCCTTCGCGAAACCCACCCAGCCGCTCAGAATAAACACAGCAGCAACGAACACAAGGAGTAACCTTCACAAACCCCCAACAGAATGAAGACCATTGTTGACGGTCAATTTCGACAAATTTTCATACACTTCCTACCATCAACATAGCTCCCAAATGAAGGAACATGGACTAAAAATGTGCAAATTAACAAAGTTTCACAAGTTTTGGTAAGTTTGTGTCTCCAGGAACCTACTGAGAAAAATTAGTCCCGAACCAAGCAAAAACCCCTGTCGGCCGACCCAACCCTGGTCGGCCGACCGGCACCTAGTCCACGTCGGGGTTGCCCTTTCTCCAAGGATCCTAGAAGCACAAAAGGAGACCATCCCAACCATTCACATCAAGCTGTTTTGATCCTAGGGATGACATTCCATTGAAGACGATCACTTGGCTCTCCTGAAAGCCAATTCTACCGGCCTCAGCTGCCAAAACCGTCTCAAGGGAGTGATCTAGACCATCAAAGAGGTATCCCATGCGAAACCGAGGGCCGAGATCAACCGAATCCCGGTCAGCCTTGGATGCCCCCTCGGGTACTCCTTCGGCTGGGGAGAAGAGCACACGTGTCCGTACACGTGGTACACCCTCACTCGCTATGGTGCACTATAAAAGGAGCCCCTCTCCTCATTTGCAAGGCACGGAGAAGTGAGCGAAGAATACAAAGCAGTGTTACGCTGCCCATTTATCAAGTAGAGTAGGTGAGAGAGGAGAGTTAGTGCTGAGGAGAAGCCGACGTGTCGGCATCCCTCCACTAGAGCTCCAGAGCCAAACTCGGGTGTGAGTTCTGCTTCGTGTTCTATCGGTAACACATAGTCCCATCCTTTATTTATAAAGGAAGTTTATTTCGTATACATTATCTCTCTGTTGGTATTAGGCTCGTGCTAGATCTTGAGTGCTAAATCTCTGTGATATGGTCACACAATATATATTAGTGCCAGGTTTAGTGGGAGTGCATATCAAGTGGCTAGGAATAGACGTGGTGTCTAGATTAGTTAGTACCTGGTAGACACCTGATTCAACGACTAAGCGGTAGGTAGTAGGTGGTGGCAGCCCTACGTACTATCCGCGCGACAGTTTGTGGAATCCGCCCTGTTAGTCTCAATCCAGTCGAGCCCAATTGTGGGTGATCATAACCCTTCAATGTTCTTAACTGATAGCGGGTGGTAGTGAATCGGCTGAGCTCCGATACAGAGTAGAAATTGTGTGTGGATTATCCTTGTACCTTTACTAGTGTTAACCTTTAATAGAACCTATCGACCCGAAATATCTTACCCATTTTCGTCATTCCACCATATCCATCCGGCCAAGTCGAGACTAGAAACTAGACCCTTCTCGTTCTTCGTGAGAAATCAATACCTTTGGAATACGCTGGGGTGAAAGCTACTGCGATATCCGTGCGCTTGTGGATTAATTATAATAGGCATAAGAAAGATGAAGAGGACCCCTTGATGGCTTCCTTCACACCAAGAAATGGCCAAAAAGCTTCAAGATGCCAAGCATCAACAAATTTATCGAAGATACGGACCCAATGGAATTCCTTAAAGTATATGAAATCATAGTTGAGGCCGCTGGCTAGGACGAGAACATCAAAGCGAAAAGCTTGCTCCACGTCCTCAAAGGAACGACGTTATCTTGATTCACATCCCTACCCTCGGGATCGATACATTCATGGGAATAGGCCTGTTCATGGGCAGCCCCACCCGACGAGCCCCGCCGGAAAAAGCCTGACCCGGTCCGACCCGACCGGTGCACCAGGCTGGGCTCAGGCTTTGGTCGGAAGCTTGGTCGCCGGGCCGGGCTCGGGCCCAAGAAAATATAGGTTTAGCTATGGTCGGGCCGGTTTTCGAGTTCGGGCCTGGCATTTTGTGCTTCGGGCCGGACTCAGGCCCGGAGAGAAGGCCCGGGGCGTCGGGCCGGGCCAAGCTCAGGCTTGGTCCCGTGGGACCGGGCTTTTCCAAGCCCGGCCCGGCCGATGATTAGGTCTACATGGGAACAACTTAGGGAATCCTTCGCCAACAACTTTCAACGCAACTACATTGCAAGAATGCAAGAAAGCAACCTGTTCGAGCTAAGGCAGGCAAGGTCGAGAGTGTTCGGGATTTCTATAAGAAATTCACGAATATGAGATGCCAGATCATAACCATTAGCGACTCCTCGAAACTGTATGATAGGGCGGAGAGATACGCTAGAGGAGATGGAGAGAACCTAAGAAGAGAAGGGCTAACATAGAAGAAGTTCAAGACAAAGAACATGAGAAGCGGAAGCCTGACAATAACAAACAACAAGGGCGCTAGCACCAAAGAACACCACATTGAAGAAAAACAAAAGGATGCCCGAGGAGTCGACCAAACTAGGAGAGGCCAACGAAGGCCAAATTATTGTGCCTTACATGGGGAGAATCAAACTCATAACACCAAAAACAGCAGAAACATCATAAACCAAAGAAGGAACAAAGACTAGATAGAGAGCATAGAAGAGAAGATAGGAGGGAGAGGAGAGAAGAAAGAGGAGAGAGAAGGAATGTAGGCAGACAAAGGTCACCAGAGAGAGTGCACAATGTCAAACAACCCCAACAAGAACAAAGGATAGTAGTACATATGATATCGGGAGAATCTTCGATACACCTGCCGTCAAATAGGCAGAGGCTCCCTCACCAAGAGTAATTAGCTCCCTCACCAAGACCCTCTGATAGTCATGGCCAAAATTGTAGGATATCATGTGTAAAGAACATTTATTGATGGAGGAAGCTCAGCTACCATAATATATATTCATCGCAGCATTCAAGAAACTAAATGCCATGACCCGCTGCATCTCCACAGGGAATCCAACACCATGATCTGATACTAGGCACAGACTAGTGCCTCATGATGGACAATTCAGTGGTTATCATCGCTGGCATTCCGTAATTATTTAAAATAACAAGGTACATCAAGGTAGCGTCATATGCTATTACAATAAGACATGCATTACTAAATATTAAGAACGAATAACAAGAACATCAGAGCAGTAACAGCCTTCAACGACGATATCCAAGCAATTGACCCAGACATCCGCAACTAGTCCTGCACACCTGAGTTCAGACCCTCCTGGTCCTGATCAGACTTGCAACCTGAATAATAAAATTATTCGCATAGGTATAGTGAGTATGCGGCTACCCAGCAAGAAATCCTTAGATATGTATGCAATGCCAAAGATCAGGGGAATCGGCTATTTTACACAAGACATATTTACTAGCCAAATTTTAGTAGCCAGGTTTTAATTGTTGTACGCATTAACTAAACCAGTCATCTCGAACATCAAAGGAAGGTGTATCATCACACCACGCCAATCCCAGTCTACACTTGTCAAGATTAATTATTAAAATGGTTCAACTACATGTGAAAACCTCTCGCCCCGTCCAAAACCGTGGACATGGCTGTTTGACAGTTTTGACTCTGCAGAGTGGGTACACGTTCTACAAAAGCCTTGTCTCATCCCAAAAGAGATACGGTACAAGGCCTTTCAAGCCTACTACGCCTACCACTTCGCCTGCCCTTTCTTTTTGTTTCCCAAGCCCCGCTGATACCAGCTGCAGTAGGGCGCCTACTACTTAAGTCTGTGTCGTCAACCAGCCGATTATCGACAACTTATACCGTCGACACAGGACATAAAACCAACGACACAAGTCTGTGTCGTCAGCCAGCCGACGACAAAGGTCCACCGACAAAGGTTCGACGACACAGAGAGCTGTGTCGACCGCCCAGTAGAAAACTGACGACAAACTCAACTCCCAGGACAGCCCCTCTGGTGAGGACCTTTGTCGGCGGCTTTATCAGCCGCCGTCACGACGACGCTCTCCCGTGTGGGCCCCACGGACCAATCCTGACAAGCCACATGGCAAATTTTTGTCCGCGGCCTTGTATTCGATCGATGACACTGATCCTGCCTCCTGGCTGCGCTGTTGGCAACCTGTGTTGTCGACCTAGTAAATGACCGCCGACACAAACAGTTCGCCAGCAAAAACAATTTGTTGATAATTCATTTAAAATCTCAATTTCAACTGTAATAAAACACAATTCCCAATACAATTATATTCCCCAATTCCCCTCAACATCCACACACAATTTTGTGGTCCGCACAATAATTTCGAGCACATACACACATTTACATAGCTTCAAATCCACAAATTGTCGATAATAAACCAAAACATCGTTATCCAAGTCCAAAAGTCTATATAAACATAAATAAAGGTCACACGAGCAGTCCAAATTCACAAGATGTTCTTAGTGACAGAAACATAAACAAAAAGTACATTAATGGTTCTGCGAACCAATGAAATGGTCGGCGAAGAAACGATCTGCTCGGCGGCCGTTTGTGTGGCACTGGAATCAGCCCCCTGTGGAGTATTTGCTGCATCCGCGGGAGCGGCTGAGGCACACACCTGCAAGACTGAACGAAATCACAATTCGAATTTACATGTAAATTTGCAACCTTATATAAAAATGTTGTGAAAACTAGAAAAATGAATTACCACAGGAGAAGGTGTCGGTGCAGGGGGAAGTGTAACCAAGGGATCGAGGCCGGCGATAAAGGGCTAGGACCGGCTGTGGGTGTCGCTGGGCCCCCGGGGTCTGCGCGAAGACGTAATTCAGGGGAGGTGGCAGATGGGGCGCCTCGCTAGATGATCCATCCCCCTGGAATCTCTGTGGATATATGATATGTTAGAATGTGAAACATGCATGTAAGTACAACTATTTAACTACGTTTGATTACCTGATACATGAATTCATACATCATGTAGTTCTGATTCTGTATTGCCTCCAGCCACTTCAAATCCTCCCCTCTCCGCCCGCCTCTGCTGCTCATCCGCCTCGTGTTGTGCCTTCCACCTTTTCTCTTCCGCCCGCCATCGTGCCTCGTCTGCCTACCTCTGTGCCTGCAGCTCCTCGATCAACTTCTTCTGGGTTTCCACCTGGGGCGGCCTGTTGTCGATGTGCCCTGGCCTATCCTCTCAAAGTGTCATGGGGCAGCAAAGAGTCCATGAAACCCGCCCTGCCGTGACTGAGCCTGCCGAACTCGTCGTAGATGAGCTGTGTGTCCAATTGCATGTTCAAGGGATCGCACTCTGCACCGTGTTTCTCCTTCATGGCAGCACAATATGTATCATAAGAAACAAAATAGATCTATAGTGTGTTATATTGTTTAAACTAGCAATGGTACATGTAGAAAAGCAAAAATGAACAATTAACTTACAATCTTCTCCTGGGCTGCGGAGAGCATCGGTGGTTGTGTGCCATCCGGTAGGACACGGGGTGTGTGTGCACGGCTCCACACGGTAAACTCATTGGGTTCAAGTCTCGTATCCGCTTCCTAAGTTTCAATTTGAAAAGAACATTGATTCGGTTAAGTAGCGAAAAATTAGGTATAAGTAAGATAGAAAATATATGTTAATACTTGACTTACTATGTCCCGCACGACATGCCCCATGCCTTGGCCTCCAAGGTAGGTGGTGCAGATCTCGGGGTTAGCACCTCGATTGCCCCTGTTACGCTTCGATCTCTCGATCCACTCCTTAGATGCCCACATCTTGTAGAGCATCTTCCATGCACTTGGACAATTGTCCATCCACTTAGCACGAAATGGACGGTACTGCTTCGCCTTCAAGTACTCCCGAGCTGCCATTGTCCTCGACATTGTTCTAATGCCCCTCCCCTTGTGATGCTTGATCACCACATCCAAGCGGGCTATCCTAATGGCGTCCCTAACCGTCTTTGCCGCCATTGCATCGAGTACATGGCGGCAATCATAGTAGTCCTCCTCAGTGGCCTCAGGGTGAAGCTGATACCTCTCCTGAAATAAAACAAACACCTGATAATAAACAACACCATATGAACATAAAATCATCAAACACTAATAAATTTTGGCAGCTAACGCAGAACTCATCGATGCATCAATCAGCGACAGTTACTCCCTCGTCGTTATCCACGAGAGAGTAGTCGCTCCACCTCACCGCTGGGCGTCGAGCATCGGCCTGTCCCACTAGCCCGGGGTAGAGATTCTTCAATAGGATCCCTTGCAAGGGACCCGGCTCTTGCGGACCTTTGTTGACGCAAATCAATCCCCTATATGTAGAATTAATAACAAATAGTTAGCAATTTTTTTTACAGTAAAAGAGAACAAAAATTGTAACACATACCCCTGCCCCGATGGAGAATTGTACGAAATGCCTCTGAGCTGGATCAGCGGGGAGTGGTGGCAATTTATGTCGCCCCCTCTTATTGGAGCCCGAGGACTCGGCTCCAGACGACTCGGGAACCTCCCGGTCCTCCTCCCCCAACTCCTCCTCAGAGTCGGCATCCTCCAGCGCCCGAAGATACCAACCAGTAGGTAGGGCATCCCCAGCGTCCTCCCACCCCCATCCTCGTCGGTCTCCGCCCCCTCCTCAAAATCAGGCTCCTGCCCTCCTTCCGGCCACTCCCAGTCGACCTCCTCCGCCTCCTGAGAGTTGGACGCGAACACCTCCTCACCCTCCTGGGAGTCGGTAGCCACCACCTCCTCCTCCCCGTGGGATGCGTTGGACTCTCCCACACTCCTCCTCCTCCCCCTCTTCCCCAAACCTTGTTGCTCTTCTTAACTGCCTTCTTAACAGCTCGGTACATCCTGCTTAAATGAAAAGAAATGACACAAAATAAATAGGTATTAGTTAAATCAAATTACATGTATATGAACATAAATGTATACAAAGGTAAATGGAAAATATATAAATATATGTGACATTGAACCTATAAGAGATTGAATGTCTAAAAAATTTTCTGCTTCCTCTTCGTCTTCATCTTCATCATCCTGTTCCTATTCCTCCTCCTCCTCATCCTCCTCTTCCTCCGCATCTTCCTCCTCCTCCTCCTCCTCCTCCTCCTCCTCCTCCTCCTCATCTTCCTCTTCCTCTCCATCTTCCTCCTCTTGTTGTATCACATCACCAACATCGACGTGCAACTCTCCTGATAACCCTTCTTCTTGAAATGGCTCAATGTCTTGGCGAGCTCGTAGTCTTCTTCAGTGAGTCTGAGTAATCCACCAACTGGATGACATTTATGGGCTATCCATCAATTTTTGTAATCCGGGTGGGCATAAGGGAGATAGAACACCAACTCGACTTGTTCGGGTAAAATGAACACATCTGGCCTTTGATACAGCTTTTTAGGATTAATTTCAACTAGTCCTAGTTCTGAAGTACGCCGCACCCCACTAGTTGGATCGAACCATCTGCAATGAAATAGAATGAGCAAGAGATCGTTTTTGCCTTCATAAGATATTTCTATTATCGCCTCAATGATTCCATAATACTCTATGTCTGGTCCACCAAGGTCGTCTGTGACATAACTCACAACGCCTGATGTGACCATGCACATCATAGGTATGAACAATACAACATCGGCATGCATTCCATCAGCTATTCCGTCAACTAGGTCGCCGTCAAGATTTTCTTCCGCATGGACGTCGACGAGCTTTCGATCGTGTACTTCATATGCGACCTCTTCATCTACTATAAGTTGGCGACACATTACGACATCCTCTACAACATCTGCACTGCCTAGGATGACTATGTCTGCATGTCTTCGTCGACCGCCTCCTTGGCCAGGTCGTGTAGGCGGCCGGCAAGCTTGTTGTGTTACATCGTCGCTGCCAGCAGGTCGACCTCCACCATGGCCGCCTCCTCAAGCTCAAGACGTATTCAAGAAAGGCTCATCTCCACCTCTTCGGCACCCTCTGGTTCCACAAATCATGTCATCGATCCTCGCCATCCGCACTGCCATCGATCCCGCTCGCGCTCTCACTCCGCTGGGACGGCTGGGAGCATCGTTTGCAGCGTCCCGAGCTTGGGACGGGGTTGCACGGCCTCCCATCAATGTCGCTGTGGTGACGGCTAGTCCAGTGGCAACCGTCGCTGTTTGCTCTCCCCTCCGCCTGTCACCAACCGTTCTGTGGAAGACTCTGAGGTTCTTCATTCCTCCGATAAGAGCTTGTCCCTCCCCTCCCGGGCTGCTTGTCAGAGCCCCCCTTTCACCCAGGCTCCTAGTTCCATTCTGGGGGCCCATCCTCTATTGGGGTCACTCTTCTCGGCTGTCTACCCTGTGGTTCCCTCTTCTCCATCGTTACAGATCTCTGTGCCATCGGATTGCCACCCCCACCTCCCTCCGTTGGGGCTGAAAGCGCCGCACCCACCGACGTCTGACAAAGCAGCTGCCACAAACGCGCTAGGGCGTGCGGCGCTCCTCGCCCTTCTCGCAGGCCTGGGCACTGGTGCGTCCAACCCCATTCGCCCCGAGGTTGCCGTGACCACGGGTGACGAGCCACTTGACGAGATCACCATGCTGATGGAGTTGTGTGGTTCGATCCAACGCGCGTCCCCTATGACCGCGCCTCTCCCCGCGGAGCATGGAAGACCCACATTCGTCAACCCAAACGTCGATCTCAACCTCTCGTCAACCCCACCTCAGGTGACCACCGGTTCCCCCCTTAGCGCCGTCGGCTCTCTTCTTCAACGCCATGTTGTTCCCTCGTCACCTTCACTCCTGCGAACTCCCCTCCGCCCCAACAAGACCGTTCGGAAAAGTCCTGCTTCGACTCGTCGTAGCAGCCGGATCGCTAGCCGTGGCAATGGCAAGCTTCCTTGTGAGCTCAAGGCCAGGAAGCTCCTTGTGTGCAAGCTCCGGCCTTGGCTCGGGGCGGGCTTGCGCTCCCCAAGGTGCGTCCCGATGACAACGAGAAGGACCTCCTCCAAGACTTCTTCGATCAAGAGCTGCCGGTGGAGGCGACGAAGGTCGCTGCCGATCTCGCCGGCGTCCAACTCACCGATGCAAATGAGGGCTCGCCTGCAGCCCAACCTTCTGACGAAGCCTCAGGCTTCCTTGCCGCGGCTGGGCCTCCTACGTCTTTGGCGCCTGGTTGCTTGTCGGTCTCGGTAGCCCCAGGCTGCGAGCTAGGTGTTTCCGTGGTTTCCAAATGACATATCGCTTCCGCCTCCTCAATTGGAACGTCCACGATCTTAACGCACCTGTCCGCCGCTCGGTCCTTCGTGACCTCATCCTCTCTACGCGCGCGAACGTAGTCTGTGTTCAAGAAACGAAACTGGAGGTACTCTCCCCTAGCCTTCTCCTGGACTGTGCAGGCTACGCCTTCGTCAGCTCCTTTGCCTCCCTCAATTTGGTTGGCACCCGTGGGGCATCCTCATCCTCGTGCATGAGGATTTCTACACCTTGAGCTCTCAAGCAAGCCCTCAACACTGCTTATCGGCCACGATCGTCTCTCGGACGGACAACCTCCGCTGGCGGCTCACATTGGTTTATGGTCCGAAATCCCGTCGGGACAAGTTCGCCTTCCTCAACGAGCTTATGGATCACGCGCCGGGCGACCCCGACCTTCCTTGGATGGTAGTGGGAGATTTTAATATGATCCGGCGCCCTGGGGACAAGAGCAATAGCAACATCAACCCCACGCTCATCAACGCCTTCAACCGAACCCTGGACTCCCTCGTCCTCGTGGAATTCCCCCTCACAGGCCGAAAATTTACCTGGTGTAACCAGCGCTGCAACCCCACTCATAGTCGCATCGATCACCTCTTCTGCTCCGCTGATTGGGACATCCTCCTCCAGAATGTCACTTTCCGTGGTCTCCCTCCCCTCATGTCAGACCACTCTCCCCTCCTCCTGGCGGAGGAGCCTGACGCCGTCACTCCTCTTCTTTTCCGCTTCGAGAACTACTGGGTCGGTAGCTCCCAAGGTTCCAGGACGTAGTCCAAGCCTCCTGGTGTCGGGAAGTGACCGCCACCACATTAAATTGTCCCGAGTCGCCAAGGCCCTGTCCAATTGGGCCCGATCTAGAGTCCACTGCACGGCCCTCCAAGTAGCCATCATCAAGACCCTCATCGCCTGCCTGGACCTCGCTCGCGAGCATCGGGTCCTCTCAGAGTTGGAGCACTGCCTCCTCCTAGGGCTCAAGGAGCGTTTTCTAGGTCTGACGGCCATCGAGAAGTGCCATATCAGACAGCGTGCGCGGATTAATTGGCTTCGCGCGGGAGACGCCAACACCAAGTTTTTCCACATTCGCGCTAGTGGTCGGTGTCGCAAAAACCACATCCACTCCCTCTCTACCCCGCAGGGTGTCGCCTTCTCCCAGGAAGACAAACAGGCCGAATGCTGGCGTTTCTTCTCTCATCATTTGGGCCAAAATACGCCGAGAACCCACACCTTCAACTGGCCCAGCCTCGGCATCCCCCAGCACGCGCTTACTGAGCTAGACTCTCCTTTCTCCGAATCAGAGATTCTGGAGGCCATCTCCTCTCTTCCGAGAGGGAAGGCCCTTGGCCCCGACGGTTTTACTAGCACCTTCTACAGAGTCTGCTGGGAAACCATTAAGCTCGACGTCATCGGGGCTGTCGACCAACTCTTCTCCCTCAATGGTCGCCATTTTGGCTTGATCAACACGGCCAACATCGTCCTCTTGCGCAAGAAAGACGACTGTGGCAGGCTCCAGGATTATCGCCCAATCAGTCTCATCCACAGCTTCAGCAAGATCTTCTCCAAGCTGCTTGCCAACCGCCTTGCCCCTCGGCTCGAAGACCTAGTTTCCCCAAATCAGAGTGCTTTCATTAAGGGCCGCTGCATCCAAGACAACTTTCGCTGTGTTCAAGGAACCCTTCGCTAGCTCCATGCCCAACGAACCTCGGCCATTCTTCTCAAGCTTGACTTTGCAAAGGCCTTTGACTCCGTTAATTGGGGCTGTCTTCTTGAGCTTCTACGTTGGTTAGGCTTCGGTCCTCGTTGGCGGGAATGGGTCGCTCTTTTGTTCAGAACCGCCTCCTCTTCGGTCCTCCTGAATGGTCGCCCCTGCCCCAACTTCCACCATGCTTGCGGGGTTCGGCAGGGGGACCGCCTTTCCCCGATGCTCTTCATCCTGGCGATTGACCCCCTCCAGCTCCTCGTCAGTCTTGCGGAGGAGGCGGGTATTCTTGGTCAAGTTGGCAACTCGCCCTTGAAGCTGCGAACATCTCTCTATGCCGACGACGCGGCTATCTTCCTTCGCCCCATCCACGAGGAGATCCTTGCCACTATTGACCTCCTCAACTCCTTCGGCGACGTGTCCGGCCTCCGGATAAACCTCCACAAATGCTCCGTCATGCCCCTCCACTGCGATGAGGGGGACTTGGAACTCGCTCTAGGCCCCTTCCCGGGGATCAGGGCTTCCATCCCCTGCACCTACTTTGGCCTCCCCCTTCACTTCAGATGTTTAGGGAAGAACCACTTTTTTCCCATCATTCAGAAGGTACGGGCTCGCCTTCCATCCTGGAAAGGTCACCTGCTCTCCAAAGCAGGCCGCCTCACGCTCGTAAAGGCGGTCCTCTCGGCCACGCCAACATACTTCGCCACAATCTTCCATCTCCGTAAGTGGGTCATCAAGGAGATTGACAAAATCCGCTGCTCCTTCCTGTGGAAGGGTCAGGATGGCTCGGCCTCGGGACACTCCTTGGTTAACTGGCAGACTGTCTGTCATCCAAAATCCGAGGCCTTGGCATCCCGGACCTCATTCTCGTTAACCGCTCCCTTCGTCTGCGCTGGCTCTGGTTTGCGCACCATGATCCTTCCAAGCCTTGGGTAGGCCTCGACCTTTAGATGACTGACACCGAGCTAGCACTCTTTCGGATGGCCACCACGGTCACTATTGGCAACGGTCGAGATACATCCTTCTGGCGTGACCACTGGCTTTTTGACTCCGCCCTGGCCTACCTCGCCCCAAACCTCTATAAGCATGCCAAGCGCCGTAAGAGCTCGGTGGCTTTCCTCCTCCCCCACAACGAGTGGACCAGGCACTGCGGCCCCTTTTCCTCCGACCCATTTTTTAAAGAGTGCCTCCTCCTTTGGTGCAAAATTAGGCAAATTACCCTCTCCGACACTCCGGACACTGTTCATTGGCGCTACTCCTCGGACGGCCCCTACTATGCCAAGTCGTCTTACAACCTTCAATCAGTGGGCGGTGTTGACCACCCGCTGGCAAGAGCCATTTGGTCGGCGCACGCCCCAAACAAATGCAAGTTCTTCGCTTGGACCCTGAGCCACCGCCGCATCAACACCGCCGATCTCCTCGCTAGGAAGGGGTGGCCGCACCAGACGGCTTGTTGTTTCTGCCTCGGCCCACTAGAAACGATCGACCACCTTTGCAGCTCTTGCTCCTTTGCCTCCGCGATTTGGCAATCTTTTCTGCCTCAACAACCACCTTCTACCGGCTCGGTTGGTTTCTGCGATTGGTGGACCTTCAGTCAGCACGGCATCCCTAAGACTACTGCGAGATCTCTCAACGGCATCATCATTCATGTGATCTGGGAAATTTGGAAGGAGCGTAATAGGCGTATCTTCCATAATCAGGCTCTATCCGTTTCCCAAGTTGTAGCCCTAATTAAGGATGGTCTCGCCGCTTGGGCGGCAGCCTCCCTCTCCTGTAATTTCCCTAGGCTAAGCCCTCCTCCCTTTTTCTCCCCCCACCTCCTTCTCTCCTTGTGTATGCTATACAGTTCATTCTTCCGCTTTAATGAAATGGCAGTGCTCCTGCCCGTTACCTCAAAAAAAACAAATCATGTCATTGCAAGGCCGGCCAAGAGAGAGCCCAATTTGTCCACGAGTCAGGTTCGGCCATCTCCGCGCAGTCAACTTAAAACGGTTGCCTCGATGCATACGAACTCCATTTTGGACGTTCTTGGTATGAACAGATATGCCCTCGACGATATCTTTCCAACGGATCTGATCCCACCTCCAAATTCCTTACGGATCAACAGGAATCGTCGAAACAAAATTGCGACCAGAATCTGCCAGGCGCTGTGACGCTCCACTTTGCGCCCATGGCCCATGTACCTCCTAGGGCTGCGCCCCAAACCCTATCCATCGCTATAAATTTAGTAGCCTTCGCTAGTTTAGACTTGGTTTTTGCCTAGATTGTTCTGCCGTTGCAGCTTCGCCGTTTACCGGTTTGCGGAATGCCAACTTGTGTGCTTAATCGGTAATATGTAATTTGAGATTGCATCTACCGCGTATTTGCTTGTGTTCTCGATTCACTTGCAGGAATTAACCTTCGTGGTGAGATCAATCGTGTCTTGGCGTGGTTGATAACGAATGAAGACAGTAGTGTAGCGATTGCAGGCTAAGATCTGTTCTGATTGGAAGCCGGGTCGTCAACGTCGAGTTCTCCACCAATCGAGTTTATCCTACCTGTCGGAAGATCGGGACCCGTCCCCCATCAAGTGGTATCAGAGCACCGGTTGCCCGTCAGGTATCTTTGTATCACATCTCATTTGTTATTCATCCATTACTAGAGTCCAAAAATTTGCCACACAAAAAGATTTGAGTTCGTCATCTCGTGCATCGTCCAAGTCCCTTTGTGCCCTTCGTGATTTCGTTTTTAGATTCGTGTTATTGAATTTGTATGTATCGTTTTTGTTTTGTTGCTGGTTTAGATTAAGTTTTTGGTCTTATTTGAGTCTTGCATCTTGACGTTGAGTCCAAAGCCATCACGTCGTCGTCGTCGCCACGTCCAAATTGGATATCAATCTGTCTCGTTCGGTATTTTATCATTATCTCCCTTGGCCGAACTCCAAATTGAACAAATATAGAGCCTAAATTGTAGCCCAGAAAAAGATCTACAACTTTGTCCATTGCACCAAGTTCAAAAAACTCCATATTCAGTTCCAACTTCACGTTGGAATTGTTTTTATATGTGTCTCGGATATTTCTGAGCAGTCTGTATTGCGGGGCTCAAATCTCCCAAATATTTTATCCAAATTCGGACTTCCATATATGCAAATTGCACGGCAGAAAAATATCTACAACTTTGTAGTTGTGCACTTTTACGTTTGAGATTGCGAAAAATCTGAAAACAGTGTTGGAAGATCTGCTGTCTTTTAAGACCGAAAATCCAGTTTTACAGTTTTATCTGCCGGTAAAAAAAAGAAAGAAAGAAAAGAGAAGAAAAGAAAAAGGCAAGTGCATACAAAGGAGCCGCACTAAAAAAAAGCAAGGAATAAAAAAATACGAAAGTGTTTGCATATTGTATTCTTTGTACTTGGTGTATCTCTCGCTTGCTTGATGAGTTTAGGCCAGCAACTTTGACAAGTAATTTGGATATTTATTCAGCTTTGCTAATATGATTTCAATAATTGCATATTTTTTCCTACTACATATTGCCTATCCAAGCTCCACATACTTCTTATCAGTTTTGATTTCATCTTGCAATCGCCTCGCTCACACTTGTTCGGTATCACGAACCAGCCACCGGTTGTACTTCCTGCATCGTTGGTAAGAACACTTGTAAGAGCATGGTATGACGCTTGAGAGGGTGTGACTCCACCGTTCAAAACCTACTAGTTAACAGGGATAATATTTTTGTTCTATTTTGTGTTTTCTGCAAATAATGACAGGAGCAAACAATGGAATGGGAAGATTGAAGCAATCGGCCACCAGTTGGAATGCAAGCATCATTGATGAGGAGGCTAGAGGAAATTTTGATCGGTTCCATCATAAGGAGGAATTGAAGAAGAGTTACACATCATCTTCAACCAACAAGCATGATTCATGGATCATTGTGGAAAATGTACAACAATATCAACGATGGAATCACGATAAAAAAGGTAATGAAGGTGACAATGTCAATGGTAAAATAGCCTTACCTTCTTTTTATGGTGCATATGATGGTGAGATTTACTTTGATTGGGAAATAATGGTAGAACAAAAATTTGATTCTCACCGTATTTATGAAATTCATAAGGTTAGATATGCTACTAGTAAGTTCAAAGATCGTGCAATTTTATGGTGCAACGATTTAGTCATTGGGGGCATAGAATCTGATAATTGGGATATGTTGAAGCGAGTTATGCGTCACAAATTTGTTCCTCTTTCTTATAAACGTGGCATGCTAAAGAAATTGCAGAGTTTAAAACAAGGTAATAAATCTGCGGAGAAGTACTATCAAGAGTTACATATATGCATGTCTCACTGTGGTTTAAAGGAAACTGATAGAGAAAAGGAGGCTAGATTCTTATGTGGACTTAATGAGAAAATATACAATATTATTGTTGATAAAGAATATGTTTCTCTGTTGCAAACATTTGCTCTTGCTTGTTCAGCTGAAAATAAAATAAAATATAAAAAAGTCGTACGAAAAACCAACACATCTATTTGTAAGAATGGTGTGTATCCTTGCACGACTAACGTTTTGCAGGCAAGTACAAATGGTCAAATCGAAAGTATGGATAATCAAGAGAAGGTGAAGCATGATTTAATTGAGATTGAGAAAGAGGAGAGCGAGGAGATGCTTGTTGAGAAAAATAAAGATAGTACCCCTCCTTCCAACGCCTACAACTAAAGGTGTACCTACATCAGCTGACCAGAAAAATAAAGATAATGAAAAAGGTACAACACTCACTCAAAAGAAGAACGATGTTGATGTGCTGAAACTTTTCACAAATCATGATATGTTAGAGTAAGAAATTATGGAACCTATTGCTGATTTACCTTTGTCACAAGATGATTTGCTCGATGTTTCTTGTTATAAAGAAGAGTTGTGCGATAAATCTTCACTTATATCTATGCCACAACTAGTGAATGAACATGTTACTTTTGCTTCAGAACCAAACACTTGTGCTCAGAATAAACATGTTGTTCACATTATTAACGAAAAAGATGAGCTGAAATTGTTGTCTTCTTTAAATGTTCTGGGTTATATTGAATTTGATTTTCTATGTGATCTAGACAATTTAGAGGAGAGACTTGTTGATCAGTACAATTTGCCTTGGTTATCTAGAAACACTTTTCATGCTATAGGCAAATATAATAATAACGAAAAGTACATGGTTAATCG
This sequence comes from Raddia distichophylla, assembly GCA_005191435.1. NCBI lineage: Eukaryota > Viridiplantae > Streptophyta > Magnoliopsida > Poales > Poaceae > Raddia > Raddia distichophylla. The sequence continues at coordinate 432,444 of SPJY01015489.1, read as the reverse complement.
AGTGTACATTTGTACAAATATGAATTTTGTTTATAATGTACAACCATGTAATCGATTAGAGAGCTACACTATCAACAAACATGTCATGTCGAGTACCTATTATTCAATTTTTAAGCCACATGAAATTTTTCAAGAAAGGGAGGATACAAATCCTGATAAATTTGATTCTAACAATTTAATCACAAACGACATGCTTGCTGCTTTGCCTTCCTTTGGAGCTAACCTTTTGCAGATGCACGAGTATAAGTCGAGGACGACTCATAATCAAGAAAGGGAGAATGATGTGACCATGCACATCATAGGTATGAACAATACAACATCAGTATGGATTCCTTCAGCTATTCCCTCAACTAGGCCGCCGTCAAGATTTTCTTCCGCATGGACGTCGACGAGCTTTCGATCGTCTACTTCATATGCGACCTCTTCATCTACTACAAGTTGGCGACACATTACAACATCCTCTACTACATCTGCACTGCCTACGATGACTATGCATGTCTTCGTCGACCGCCTCCTTGACCAGGTCGTGTAGGCGGCCGGCAAGCTTGTTGTGTTACATCGTCGCCGCCAGCAGGTCGACCTCCACCATGGCCGCCTCCCCAAGCTCAAGACGAATTCAAGAAAGGCTCATCTCCGCCTCTTCGGCACCCTCTGGTTCCACAAGCCACATCATTGCAAGGCCGGCCCAAGAGAGAGCCCAATTTGTCCACGAGTCAGGTTCGGCCATCTCCACGCAGTCAACTTAAAACTGTTTCCCCGGATGCAAACGAACTCCGTTTTGGACGTTCTTGGTATGAACAGATATGCCCTCGACGATATCTTTCTAACGGATCTGGTCCCACCTCCAAATTCCTTACGGATCAAGGGGAATCGTTGAAACAAGATTGCAAACAGAATCTGCTAGGCGCTGTGACGCTCCACTTTAGGCCCATGGCCCATGTACCTCCTAGCGCTGCGCCCCAAACCCTAGGCATCGCTATAAATTTAGTAGCCGTCGCTAGTTTAGATTTGGTTTTTGGTTAGATTGTTCTGCCGTTGCAGCTTCGCCGTTTACCGATTTGCGGAACCCCAACTTGTGTGCTTAATCGGTAATCTGTAATTTGAGATTGCATCTACCGCGTTCTTGCTTGTGTTCTCGATTCAATTGCAGGAATTAACCTTCGTGGTGAGGTCAACCGTGTCTTGGCGTGGTTGATAACGAACGGAGACAGTGGTGTAGCGATTGCAGGCTTAGATCTGCTCTGATTGGAAACCGGATCGTCAACTTCGAGTTCTCCACCAATCGAGTTTATCCTACATGTCGGAAGATCGGGACCCGTCCCCCATCAACGCCAGTATTCACCGTAGTTGCATTGGGCCGAGCAAACTCAGCTGCTTCGGATCGAAATCGATATCCATGGCAATCATAACATCCATGAACCTTAATTCTTCGACTGTATCCACGTGACATTTGTCGGAGATCGTTGTGCAAGCTGGAATGTATTTGACACTGCAGAAACATGCGCGAGAAGATTCATTAAGGATTTTGTGTGATAATAGAATAGTGTGTTGTATAGTACGAAGAAACTTACGTGGTAATTGAACCAAGTTAGAAAGTTTGGATGGTTTTGTCCACGGCCTTGTCTTTTTAGCTAATTGATTACGTCGTCCGAAGGTTCACCTGGTTTTCCACACTCTTATTGAACAAATTGACTACAAAATTTGTTATTTAAAACATTATTAACTACGTTTGCCCTCTTTGTGTCACCTCATGTGTCTGGTCGTGCTCCTCGACATGTACAGACATTGCAGTCGTTGCGTGATTGGAAAGAAGCGGTAGGTTTTTCTTTGCCACCTTCGTCTGTCTCAGAATACCAACTCATCCATAAACTTCCACGTACCGACTTTCATTGCAATGTTTACAATGAGTCGACCCAGAATCATCCTTCTAGTAGAGCATGCAGAACTTTTGGCAATAGTCTATCCTCTCGCAGGACATGCCTAACACGTTAAAGAAGTTTTTTCGACTCGTAAAGATTCGGAGTCATCTTGTGCCATTCGGAAACAGGTTATCTAGTAGTTTACAAAGGTCGTTGAAGCAATTCCCTGATAGGTTATGCTTGGTTTTAACCGCCATTCGACGCGAAACTGCCGAGAGCACGGTCACATCGGTATGGTCATGCAGCGGCAACTTGGCATAATCAAGTAGCTTCTCGAATTGTTGGGCAAGTGGCTCGACCTCTTCCTCCGGGGAAAGATCATAAGCCCGAGCCATATCTTCCGTGAGCTCGTACAATCTGTCAATTTCTACTTCATCGTAGCCCTTCCCAAAATGCATAGGGATACACACCGACGCCAGACGCTTCCTCTCACCATGATGTACCCATACAAAGTAATTTGGTCAGAAACCATATTTCAAGAGGTGTTTAATAATGTCCCTCTTGTTACCTTTCTCCATGTTCGAGCACAAAGTGCAAGGGCACCACACAACCTTTGCTTTAGGGTCAGGAAAATTTCTAAAAGCATCTTCAACAAATGCCCTAGTCTTCTCTATCCACTCATCCGTGTGACGTCCAGATTTCATCCAGCATCGTACATCCACTGTCGGTCTTCCATCGCCTACTTCATAACGTAAATTGAAAAAAAATAAAATTACAGGTTTAGACGATTCAAGTCTAGCAAAATATGAGGGCTTACCCACCCATGGATGTGCGTTTAAGTACGGTGGCTTAGACACAGGGGTGCACGGGTCGAAATTCCGGCAGCATAACCCTGCAGTTCTCCTAGTGCAACGACGGGTACGATGTACCACTTATGTTATGCACTAGGAGAATGACAAGGTCATGCCGTCGAAATTTCAAACCGTACACCTCCGTGTCGCAGCCACCGTACTTAAACGTATATCCGTGGGCTGTCCAAAACATGGACAGCTCGGAGCACACCAGTTTTCATAATGGACCCAACGAGTCACTGTCCGAGCTCATTATGAAAATGTGTAGGTGTGCTCCGAACGGGTATGACTATGGCTCTATTCATTTTATAAATATATTCAAAATACATATAGCTAAATACATCAATAATACTGTCCGGTTAGCAACACGCGGACGACACATTTCGTACTAATTACATGCATCACTAATTAATTACATCTAATAATATCGTCGGTTAAACAAACACCGACACAGGTTCAATATTTTAAAAACAAATTACACGGCCATACCTCGGGGGTGGGAGGGGACGTTCACGCGGAGGAAGGAGATGACACGGCTTGGGCTGCCCCGGGCTCGAGGGCAGTGGGCAGCGGTGGCTCGAGGGCAGTGGGGGGCGGGGCAGATGCGAGAGGAGGGCGGCGGCTCGTGTTTGCACAGGGGAAGGGCGGCGGCCTGGAGGCGGCGGGCGGGGAAGTGTAACCAAGGGATCGAGGCCGGCGGCAAAGGGCTGGGACCGGCTGTGGGTGTCGCTGGGGCGGCGGCCTGGAGGTGGGAGGCGGGCGGTTTGGGCGGTGTGAACTGAGCCCGTGCGCTAGGTCGTGAGGACTTAGCGCACGGGCCCTTTTTTTTAATGCAGAACATCTGTGTCGGCGGCCAGAGGCCGCCGATACAGGCCTCCACCCCAGGTAATATGACCTTTTCGGGCCACATGCCAGTCGCACAAATTTTGTGGCCCCTTGGAACAACTTTTGTCGATGGCCTTGTAGAAGCCGCCGACACAGGTTGTCTGTATCGGCGGCTCACATTGAGACCGACGACATAGGTTGATCTATGTCGGCGACCAAGATAATGCCGCCGACACAGATCTTCTCCCTCCTTGCCGCCAAATCTCTGTCCAACGCCCTTTGGCTCCCCAAGGGGGTTCATTTTGTGCAATCTAAGTTTAGATAACTAGCAATAGACATCACAACTAATTCAAGATGGCATATTGTCCGGCGTTCAACCTTGTGGCTAAAGGTTGCTTTGAAACCTGTATCGTACATATATAGCTGGTGCCTTATAAGAACAGATACAACAGTAATAATGCACGAGGTCGAACGCATGCCAACATGCCACCTTGACTGAGTTGTGATGTCCATTGCTTGTCATCTAAACTTAGATTGCACAAAATAAACCCCCCGGGGAGCCGAAGGGCGTCAGACAGAGATTTCGCGGAAAGATGGGAGAAGATCTGTGTCAGTGGTTGCCATCGGACCGCGGACAGCTATACGGCTGTGTCGTCGGTATCAACTGAAGCCGCCGACACAGATGGATCTGTGTCGGCCGCTAAACTTAGGCCGCCGACATAGATCTGGCAACTTATTACAACTAAGGAACGTGCCCTGGAATGTTGAGATAAATGTAAATCCCACCCAGTTATCAACGCGCGGCGTGGTGCGGGCTCCCTGCTGGTCCCGGGTTCGAGCCGGCGCTTGCGCCCCCTGATTTTTTAAATTAGCTGTGTTGGTGGCAAAGAGAATACCGCCGACACAAATGCTCCTTGCCCTCCACTGTTCCACTCCTATGGCTGGCCCGCATGGCAGAGACTTCCCCCGTCTGACATGCGGGACCACCTAGGATGTTTCCGTCAGGCCATGATGGCGCCGTTAGTGGGTTGCAACTATGTCGACGGTTATTGCCTAACCGCCGACACAGATTGTTTTGGCGGGCTCCAAATTCAATTTTTTCCTCGCTGACCTATATGGGGGCTAATCTGTGTCGACGGTTGGTGTCTTGCCGCCGATATTGATTACCAAATTTTAATATTTAAATTCAACGGCGGAAGTGGGGCTGAGGGTTTGTCGTCGACCATTTGAATGCCGCCGATATTGATAATCTATGTCGGCGGCTTTACTTTGGCCGCCGATATAGGTTTGTCGACAGCTTTCTGGCTGTCGATACAGCTATTTTGGCCGCCGATACAGATGCAGATTCCTGTAGTGAGCTTCAGGACACCACCCGGGGTCGTTCCTCAATCAATTAAGCCATTCAGTCTCAGGGACGCACCTACCCCTCAGGTAAGTTCGTGAGCCTCACCCTAAGGCAATAGTGACGAACCGTAACTGGACAAGTCGCGGGCAAGTAGTTAGTAGGTTTCGTATGATACTAAGCCAGGGTCAAAGGCACAAGTGGTTGTACTGTATAGTTTCGTCTAGTAGTTCACAAGTACAAGTCCATAGTAGAGACCATTCCAATACCAACCACACCCCGAAAACATCCTTGCCGGATCTCCCCTAACCAACACTATTCAAGTTTTAGTTGATTAGGGTTTTAATCCAAAACATCATCACGAGGCTAGGGCCTCGCCATAATTCTTTATTAAGTGAATTCCAATTCAATTCTAACATCTAGTCAAATGATAGACTAAGGAACAGTAAAGAGGTTCATAAAATTAGGTCTAGTCATGCTAGTAAATGAATAACATGAATAAGGCACACACACTTTTCTACTATGCACGCAAATGTGAATTATGACAAGTCAATAAGATTATGCTCCCTCCGTCCAAAAACTATGGCCCTAAATCATAGGACATGAATATGCAAACAACTAGTGCTTGCCTGGCAGCGATCGGCCTCGTAAGGAATCGTCGACGTTAATGATCAAAATTGTTCGTGGTGACGTCTCGGTCCGAAGTCCACAGCTCCATGTCCTCCCTGGAGGATGTCGGCATCCACGGCTCTAGCATCACCGGTGGTGATGTTCTTGTTCATCTCGGGATCCCAACGATTTGCTGGGGATTTATCGACACTTACAACTCCAGTAAAAATACCGAATCGGCCCACGCGCAAAACGAGATGCGAACAATAAATAATAGCAAATATACTTTAATAAAGAGAAATAGTAAACAAGTTGTAGGTGATGATGCCTTGGTCTTCAAAACACGCTTTTGATCTTTGTGAATCTCGATTGGAATAATTTTCTCTTCAGTAGTGTCGCTCGGTGTCCGCTCGCGAAGTCGGCGACGACAACACGCAAAACGAGGCGCTCACAAAAAGGCGACTGTAAAAAATTCTAGAAATATAAAATAATTACTTTAGGTTGAAAAAAATAGTAGAAGGCTAGGAAAATTGGTTCAAAGTGAATCGGACCTTAGGTTTAGAAGATAGGAAATTGAGAAGGGACATTGTTCATGATGAACAATGCTGATTTGGGGTTTTTCTCAATAGTGGCATCCAAAAGGGGATTAATTTTGTGACATCCTCTATTTTTATGGTATGTCACTTGTATTTTCAAAACCCCAAAAATAAAATAAAAGGGAATCATTATATACAAAACCCTAGTTTAAATTATTTTAAAATTAGGTTTAAGCTAAAACCCAAAAAAACCTTTTTGGAAAATTCTAGGAACATTCCAGTAAATCTTAGAAGCCAACATCTAGCCATCCTAAAAAATTCATACCCAAATTCCAATGCTAGCTTACGATTCCATGGAGTGTTGCCGTTTTGCCGGGAGCTCTAAAACCCATAAAATAATGAGCAATCGTGCTCAAATTTGGAGGGGACCTTGTAAAGTCTAATCCAAATTACCCTCCAACTTGTAGCCCCATCCTCCAAAGGAAACTCTGTTTCCTTGCTAAACAAGCCAAAACTCTATCCGAATCCTACCCGGATTACAATTCGAGTACTAATCCAACTCCTCTTAATCCTAGGCCCAGACAGATCGTCCATGACACTATATAAACCACCAAAGACCCCTCCCCCAGCACCACAACTTGAAATTCCACATATCCAAAACCCTAGCAGCCAAAACCCTAGCCACCGAGCCACTTTTAGAGGGATCTCTTTCTGTGCCGTGCCCAAACCCTAAAATAGTTCGTGCCATGTTGTAAAGACCGTCGAGATCATCAAGATGGATATATGAATCACCCAATTTGGTCAAGAAACGAGGAAGATAGCCTCACCGAAGTTTTGGGCGCCGCCACCGTCGCCGCCGCGCCGACATCGCTGCCGGCCACCTCGTCCGTCGCGCCGCCCCAGATCCTACGCACTACAGGAATCGCGCGAAATCTCGACGGCCAAAATTATTCTCGACGGCCAAATCTCAACCGTCGACACAGCCATGGTAATCTCGACGGCCGCAGCTCTGCCGTCGAAACTGTCTACGTAATCTCGACGGCCAAACAAAAGCCGTCGAGATAAGGTCGTCCAGGCCCGCGCGCTGGTTTTTTTGCTTTTTCGCGAAGGCGGGAAGACTCTATCTCGACGGCTCGGACTCAGCCGTCGTTAATAGTGTATGGGCCGGCCCATCAGAATGAATCAATCTCGACGGCCAGTATACGGCCGTCGATAATGGTTCATGCTCTACTGGTGGGCTGGCTCATTGAATTTTTTCATTTTGTAAATATTTTTCATAATTTGCAGAGTTGTTTATTTAGCAATTTAGATAAAAATAAACGTAAATTAAAAACAAAATATGAAACAGTCCCAAATTTTGGAAAAAATATATAATGGTACAAGATGTTATTTTTTGCATACTAATTTTTAAAATAATTTTTATTTATAATTAATGTTAGGTATAATATATGTATATATTTAAAACTAAAAAATTGTATTTAAATTTTTAAAATTGGAATATTTTGTTACATTCCAATGCAATGATCTATGTACAATGGTTTTCCGACTAAATGGTGCATGATTTGAAAATTATCATATCCCTGTCACCCGTATTTCAGAAAACTATATATAACGCTAACTAATACTCGCCCGATATAACCCCTTACATAGGCAACTCCGTTTGCAAACATAGTTTGCGCATACGAATTTTCTTGATGATAAATTTTCATCTCGTAAACAATATTAGCCATTACGAAGCACCAAAGAATTTTTTTAATTTTTTTAAAAATTAACTAAGCTATGTTGACCACCGAAGAGGGGTGCTGCACTAGCCGTCGAAATAGATATCAGTCTCGACGGCACATGAAAATGCCGTCGAGAAAGAATACAATTGACGACGGTAGTCAACGCAAACCGTCGAAATAGACTTTTCTCGACGGCTGTAGATAATAAGCCGTCGATATAGTGTCTCGCCAGCTGCCGACGGACAGGGGTCTATCTCGACAGCTAGTGGCTGTCGAGAAAGACCGAACAAACGGGCCAAGTCACCCTGTGATTAGTATCGATGACCATAAACCGTCGATACAAGTTCCCAGGCCTCCTTGGAGATTTGCGACGGTCCGCATGCAGTTTTTCTCGACAGCCAATGGCCGTCGATATAGAGTTCGGCCTGTCACAATTGGACATGTGGCTTACTGTTGACTGGGCACTGACCGTGAGAGCTATCTCGACGGCCTTAAGCCGTCGAGATAGTGCTGACCCAACGATCGCGCGTGCAGTCATGTTATCTCGACGGCTTGAGGCCGTCGAGATAGATAACATGCGACACATGGCATGTGTTGGTTGGATGATAGACTGGTAACTATCTTTCTCGACGGCTTTCGGCCGTCGAGATTAGTGTATATAATGAAACTGGCGCTGGGACTTAGGCAAATTTCGCCTCAGTCCCACTCGCCCGTCCCGCACCCGCCGCCCTCTCGCGCCGCCGCTGCCCCGCGCTCG
>SPJY01015489.1:296584-422552 GCA_005191435.1 Raddia distichophylla | reverse complement strand
TACTTCTGTACCATTTTCGAACTTAATTATATAAATCTGTCACATTTATTGTTTAATGTGCAGCAACATGTCTACGGTGGATGTCAACGAGAGGCATCAGCCCGGGACAGCGCTTGGCACCCTGGCGCGGCAGTACTATCCTGGGCTAATAACCCAGGATGGGACAGCAAGACCAGCGTACAGCTGGGATGACTACAGGCTAGCCCCGCATGGGGATAGCACTGCCGCGGATCAGGTTATCCGCGAGTTTTGGGTAAGATACAAAATAACTCAGCTTCATTTATTTATTTTATCTTCTAACTATATCTGCTGTTATATCCTACTTCAGCTCAGGTTCGCTTCGCAGGAGGGACTTCAGCAGACGGACTTCGCTCCTGTCATCGACAGGATGGCGAAGCAGAGGGTACAGGACATGATGTCCAATGCTCGTGTTTCGGCCGTTCAGGAGTATCACAGGTGAGTAACCTAACCTCACAATACAATTAAGTTTTATGTGTTCGTTTCTAATTTCCACATTTTTCTGTTTTTGTAGGAGACAGGAGCAGCAAAACCTCACCGCCCAGGCTGCTCGCCAGTTGTACTTGACTGCCAGTCAGTACAACCAGGTCCGTCCTGAGTGGTGTCAGGAGGACGCCTGGGAGGCTATAGGTAGGAAGTGGGACAGCCCCGAGTGGAAGGGGAAGTCCGAGAAGGCAAAGAAGAACAGGGGCGTGAAGGATTACAAAACAAACACTGGGAGGTGGTCGATCGCACAGTTGGGGAAGAAACTGGTAATAAAAAGTTTTTTACTTCTCTTCACTTTAGATTTTCGAACTAACACATATCGGTCATATTACAATTTAGTTGGCGAAGACGGGGGTTATGCCCAGCCCGATGGACGTGTGGAAGCAGGCCCACACGAAAAAGGCGCCGCCTGGTGGGCAACCGACCTTAGATCCCCATGCTTATCTCCGTTTGGTAAGTGTCGACAGGATTAGTGAATACAACTATCTCCGTTTGGTTATTTGTTTGATTTTGACTATCACAACGACATGTAGGAGCGTTATAAGGACGCTTATAGAGAGGAGCACGGGGAGGAGAGCAATCCAGAGGAGGCTCCCCTCGATCCTCATGTGATTCATAAGCACATGGGGGGCAAGGCTCACGGGCGCCTGGCGATCGGTGGCGACCACCTACGGTAAGATCTCTTTCGTACACTTGTATATTATGATTGCAAAACTGACTGCTATATTATGCATGTTGCAGGTCTTCAGAGTATATGCCCGAGGTTCGGGCTAGCCAGAGCGGCGGTGAGACCCGTCGCCAGTTCGAGGAGCGCCTGCAGAGGGAGAGGGAGCAGCAGCAGAAGATGCACGAGGAGGAGCGGGCTCATGATAGAGAAATGCTAAGGGCCATGCAGGAGAGCCTGAGATCCGCGCAGGAGGACTATGACAGAAGGCTTCGACAGCTCAAGGCGTTCGTCGTTGGGGTGACGCATTCGCACTTCAATTCTTTTTAATAGATGCATATCTTATCATTTGTACTAACGGAATCAAATATATGTGCAGGCCGGTCCAAGTGGTCACGCGGGGCTTGCGGGCAGCTCCTCGAGCCAGGTGGGGACTGCGGGTCCCTACACAGGTGGCCCGCCCGTGTACGGTAGCCACCCAGCCCCTCTAGGCACCTATGTTGGGCAGGGCGGCTACCCAGTATAGACGGCACCACCGGGCACCTACGGGACCCAGTCGGCCTACGACCCCACGCCCAACTACCCGAACGTCGAGCGTCCCTGGTTCCATGATCCAGCGGTAAGTCTTCTATGCCAAATCAATACTCTATCGCATAGTACATATATGTCAACTTACTAATTGAAAAATCTCGAAGGGTTCGGGTTCTGCGATGTCTACGCCTCCGTCCTTCATGCCACCTCCTCAGGACGACGCGCAACAGGGTGACGACGCCTCAGGGAACATGGCCGCCAACCTCGCGGAGCAGCTCTTCGGGACACCACCACGACAGCCATGATCGATGTTTGTTTTATTGTGTTCATGATGTTGATACTGTCATTACGATGTTTGTGAATATGTGTTTGATGTTTGTGAATGTGGATTTGATGTTTGTGATCTATATGCTGCGATGTTTGTTATATATTGAAATTGTCGGAGGTATATGTGTATTTATGAAATTGTGGGAAATTTGAATGCGGGGACTATTTTGGGTTTGCAGGTTGCAGCTGCTGCAGCTGGGTGCAGTAGCGGTTGCAAAATTATTGTGATTTTTACAAATTTTAATTTTTTTTTCTATTTTTCAATTATTCTCGATGGCTAGAACATAGCCGTCGAGAAAAACACTATGGCCCACCTGCCAATTTCGTCACTGCCGGGACCGGCGGAGAATCTATCTCGACGGCATGAAGCCGTCCTGAATAACTGCCCTGGCACACCTGCCCGTGCCGTCCTTTCCGGTGGAGACGCTATCTCGCCGGCCATAGGCCGTCGTTAATAACTAGTGGGCTGGGCCGCCTACGGCCTGCGAAAGAACACTCTCAACGGCTTTCGGCCGTCGAGAAAGGTTCCATCATCACGTCGTGCCTGCCCGGTGCATGTATCTTGACGGCAATACTGAAGCCGTCGACAAAGATTAATCACGACGGCCTAGCCGTCGAGAAAGATAATCTCTCTCGATCGTGCTTTATCGACGGCCAAATCTCGACGGCCAGCCGTCGAGATTACTCTGTCTCGATGGTTTTGGTATCTTTAGCCGTCGAGAAATTCAGCGATTCGCGTGGTGGCGCTGCCTAACCAGCACGCGCCATCTGTCCCGCCCCGCCGCCGCTTTTCCGCCGCGCAAACGTGCGCGCGCACATCAACCGCTGCCACGCATCACCTCCGCACCGGTCGCCGCCGCCAGCCAACTAGGCTGTGCCACGCGTCTGCCTTACGCTGCTGCCCGCTTGCTCGCCGCCGCGTATCCCCGCCTTTCCGCCCCATGCTCGCTTGTTGCGCCGCGTCCGCGCCGTCTATCAGTGGCTGCCGCGTGTCCCTGCCGCCACCGTTTCCCGCGCGCCCACCGCTGCCACTGGAAAAACCGAGGAGACCGCCAGTTTTCTTTTGGTTGACCGGATTAAATCGGTTTACTCTTTTCTGAGAATTTCTAATTTTCCAAAATCTTACAGGAATTGTTTCGGGTGCATCCGAACTCCAAATTAGGTGATTCCAGAGCCATTAAATCCCATAAATAGCCTCAAATTTTATATATTTTATTGAGCTATATGTTCTGTTGATTGTTTTGATGTTTCTTGCACATATTCATATACGTGTAGATCGTCCGTGTTTGCATTGCAGGAGCTGTTCGAAGGAGGATCCCAAGACCCGGAGTACTACGAAGGCAAGATAGATTGCATGTTGTTCCCTTGTTTGCAAAACTCACCCGTTATTGTTTTTCAATTTATTTTTTTCATGCATGAAATGATGGGATCGGGTAGAACCCTAACATGTTCACACTGCCTCATTGACCCTATGAATTTAGCCTGTTTATTGCTGCCTTAGTTATTTTCCAAGTATATCCTTGTGCATAGTTGTTAGTGCTCGTGGGTTGGTAGTTATATAGGTTACCCATCATTTAATTACTCTTGTGACTTCGTATGATTGGAGGTCTTGAGTTACTTTAATAACCTAATCAACTAAAACCTATGTGGCTTGTGTTGACTAAAGGTGGCAAGTCGGGTGGTTTTGTGGATTGAGTATTGTGGTGGAGGTAGTCACCTTGGTCTAAGGACTCTGGACGTGTGCTTATCCGGCCAAACCAAACAAGCGCAACTATAAGTTCTAGCTTAAGCATGATGCGCAGCATGTGCTAGTCCAGGCTTAGTAGTTAGGGAAAACTGTTAGCACACGGTACTTTGAAAAGATCGTGCTGCGGTCCGTTGGCTCAAGAGGGGGACCCGTAGTGTCGAAACCTTAGAGGGGGTATTGGTGTTAACAGAAGGAACTAATAAATCGCCTTGTACCGTTACTTGGTCTAGACTTCTAAGGAAGAGCTAAGACAAAAAAAGTACCACTCGGCTTATGGTAAAGTGTGCTAGACTCTGCAGAGTTTAAACTATCATGATAGCCGTTCCCACGGTCATGGGAGGGGAGGAAGGTCGAACATGGTAGTCTCATGTGTTAATAAATTAACCGATGGGTTGGTGTGGTTTGAGTTATTTGAGGCTTGTGTTGTTTTACAGAGGGGCTTTGGAAGCCGAGCTCTGCATGTTCTTCTTGGGAATCTCTATCACTATTAATTGCTCTACAAAATTGTACGTTTTACAACACTTTAAATAATTTGACTAGAGTATGTTTCTATGCAAAATAGCCACCCTGTTCTTGCTAATATCCTTGCATCATTATAAGGACTCTTGCTGGGTAGCCGTGTACTCACTATACAAACCACGGATAAATTTGTATTCAGGAGAAGAATCAGGTTTGGTCTGCCTACAGGATCAGGAGGATCTTCTCCCGAGCATCGAGGTTAGCTGACGCTCAAGGGTCGGATTGGAGCATCGATCATCATACTTTTATTTCCACTGCATGTTTGAATTTCCACACTTTGATATATTATGCACAATATTATGTCATCTTTAAATAAAACTATTGTAATAAGTAGTTGTGTAACAATTATTTCTGCATAATATGTAATTTGTGATTGTGCGATGATGTTTAATAAACTGTCACTCACAAGTTGCTAGCATTGATCTCTAGGACTAGCAATTGATTGTGAGTGGATCCCGGTGAAGCCGGGGTTGCGACAAATTTCCCTAGCCCTCACCCCTCACTCCTATGCAAGAGAGAGAGAGAGAGAGAGAGAGAGAGAGAGAGAGAGAGAGAGAGAGAATGAGGTGGACATGGCAGTCGCCGCGGCATGGCCTCCGATGGCGCGGTGACCTAGCGGCTGGGCATCTGGGCAGCGCAGGGCTTGTCTAGGGCACGGGCTAGGGTTTTTTGCATATTCAGATACATGTGCAAATGGATGGGGATAATTTGGAAAGGAAACCAAGGAGGTACGACATAGGATTTGGACCTATAATCGGTCTCTGCCGACGTCCGGAATCAGGTTAGGTTTAGATCTGATTAGGGTTGGGGTCCGCTTAAGGAGTCGTCAACAATATCGACTTTTGACTTAGGCTTGGTTTGGTTCTTGGACACCAAGTCGGAAAGGGAAGTAAAAGGGGATTGGATTGGCCATGAGTCCAACCGAACATAGGTGGATGACTGGCTCGTCAAGGGAGGGTTAGCGAGGAATTTTAAGAGATATCGACATGATGGAAAAAAATAGATGTTCAGACGGCCAAGGTTGCATGGTGGTCTAAACTAGGGTTTCGGGTTGTTAGACAATGGTCAGCCAATGAAGGGCATGGCTCGGCCAAGCTGCAGGGTTCATCAACTCTGGTTCAAGTCGAGGAGAAGAGGGGAGGGTAATCTTGCTTGAAGGATGCTAGGGTTTTAATCGGGACACAAGTTTTTGCCTAGCCGAGATAGGTTAGGGTTTTAGTCGAGGGAGGGGAGGGACGGCCGGCCGGCTTAATCAGGGGTTTTAGTGTTTCGGTCAGGGGTTGAGCTATGGTTTCAATCGAGAGAGAACGTTAGGGTTCCGATTGAGAGAGAGACAAAAGAGAAGAGAGGAAAAAGCTTTTGTAAATTGTAATGTAAATAATAATAAAATATTGTTTTTTATATGGATGGTAATCGTTTAACATTTAGGGTTTTTCATCGAAGAATTATATTAAAGAAGGTTTAAATTTGTTTTTCTTTTTATTAAAACATAGGACATTCTAATAATTTATTAGGATATCACACTAAACATACCCGAAGACCGAATCAGACCCTCCCATTTACCCTTAGTCGACTTCGGTGGAAAACTAGTAACAGCAGTAGGTCAGGTTAGCTTACAAGTGTCATTCCAACAAGGGCTAAGGAGAGCAACGAAATCCATATGTTTTGATATAGTGCACATGGAATATAGGTACAATGCAATCTTCGGAAGAGGAATCATTAACGCTTTTGATGCCATAATACACCATAAATACCTATGCATGAAGATGCCAATGGGAGACGAAGTAATCACGGTGCGAGGAGACCAGCAAGCAGCCAGAAAATTAGAGATGCATGCTACACCAAAAGCAAGCCCAGTACAAACAACATAGAGAGTTGACCCCCAGATATGCCCGAAGGGGTGGAGGCCGAAACCAAAAACAGAATGAGATACAAATAAGCATCAATTAAATACTAAGGATGAAGAAAAAATGGTGACCTTAGGAACTCAGCCGTTAAAGCAATAGGAGGAGCAAATACTACCAATATTGAAGCAAAATGAAGAATTCTTCGTTTGGACTCCCAAAGAATCCAAAGGTGTCCCTCGCAGCACAATTGAAAATTCGTTGGCGGTGAAGCCTAACGCAAAAATCAAAAAATAAAAGCTTCAAAAAAAATGTCCAGAGAGTGAATAGAACAGGCAAAGGCCAAAGTCCAAAAACTTCTTCGTGCCGGGGTGATCCCAGAGATCACATATCTAGAATGGCTGGCGAAAGTTGTTATGATGCAAAAATCCAATGGTACATGGCGTATCTGTGTCGATTTCACTAATATAAACAAGGCTTGCCCTAAAGATGATTTTCCCTTGCCAAGAATTGACCAGCTTGTGGACTCCATAGCTAGCTGCGGCTTAATGAGTTTTCTAGATGCATACTTAGAATATTATCAAGTGTATATGAGGCAGTAGGACGAAGGCAAAACAACCTTCATGACGCCGTTTGGAACCTATTGCCATCAAAGAATGCCTTTTCGCCTAAAGAACGTAGTAGCAACCTTTGCTAGACTAATAGCCAAGGTGCTAGCCAAGCAAATGGGTCGTAATGTTGAGGCATACGTTGACGACATCGTTGTCAAGAGCAAAACACACCAAGATCACTGTGATGATCTTAAGGAGACTTTCCAAAGCCTGCGAGCTGAAGGTATAAAGCTTGATCCAACTAAGTGTGTATTTGGTGTCAAGGCAGGGAAGTTGCTAGGTTTTCTAATATCACAAAGAGGCGTCGAGGCAAACAAAGAGAAAATTGAAGCAGTATGCCAAATGGGTCCCCCACGAACATGAGAGAAGTCAAAAGCCTATTGGGTAAATTGGCAGCACTAGGAAGATTCTTACAAAAGATTGCAGAAAAACACAAACATTTCTTTGCGACGAGGGACATATACTTTCAATTTGGGGCCCCAAGTGCAATGAAGATTTCAACAAGTTGAAAGAATATCTTCAACAATTACCAAGACTGGTAAGTCCGAAGGGCGCATCACAACTACTGCTCTACCTTTCAGCCAGCCATTATGCAGTTAGTGCAGTGCTAGTCAAATAACACGATGGATGATAATTGCCAGTGTATTATGTTTTGGAAGCTTTGCAAGGGGCAAATAAATTTTATATAGAGTTAGAGAAGATGGTGTATACCCTGCTGATGGTGTGGAAACTAAGCCATTATTTCCAAGAGTTCAAAATTGTAGTACCCACAACGTTCCACTGAAATCAACCCTAGAAAAAAAAGGAAGCAACATCAAGAATATCCAAGTGGGCAGCGGAGTTAGCACCCTTCAAAATAACATTTACGTCGAGGACAGCTTTTAAAGCACAAGAGATGGCGTATTTTCTAATAGAGTGGACAGCTGAACCCTCAAAAGAACCAAAGATGCCACCTCTGTGGACTATTAAATCTGATGGATCCTAGACAACAGAAGGTGCGGGAGCTGCAGTTGTCGTGATAGATCCCGAAGGCGGGATCACCGAATACATACTAAGGCTAAATTTCCCAACAACAAATAATGTTGTGGAGCACGAAGGTCTCATGGTAGGCCTCCATAAAGCAAGAGCGCTTGGAGCACGAAGAGTGCTACTATGCACAGACTCGAAGCTGGTAGAAGGTTATATATCAAAGGATTTCCAGGCAAAAGATCCAGAAATGTCAAAGTACTTGGAGGTAGTAAGATATGTCGAAAAACATTTCGTAGGCATAACAGTCAAAGCAATACCAAGGGGAGAGAATGTAAGGCTAGATGATTAGCGAAGTTGACGGCATATAAGAAAGAAAACTCCGAAGGAGTATTCCACGAAGAAATAAATAGACCGTCAATATGCCTGGAAGTGTAGCTTATTCCGCGAGCACCCAAAGGTGACTTGAGGACACGTATTGTGCAGTATCTTAGATATGAAATACTACCAGAGGAACAAAGGGAAGCTCATGCTTTGCAGCAAAGATCCCGAACATACGTTCTGTTTGATGGATTACTGTATAAATCAGGAGTTTGTGCACCATGGATGAAATGTATTTCGCGGGAAGAGTGAAAATTATCACTTGCCAAAGCTCACGCAGGACTTTGTGGACCACAACAAGCACCAAGGGCTTGGCATAAAAAATCCTTACAATGGGAGTATGCTGGACAATAGCAAAAATCGATGTCGCGGATCTAGTGAAAAAGTGTAAAGGATGCCAATGGATGAGTAACCCACAAAAGACCCTAGCAAGCATACTTTAGCCATCAACACCAATCTGGCCCTTTGCGAGATGGGAATTGACATTGTGGCCCCAAAAATCCAGGAGCCTATAGGGGCTACTAGGGGGTTAGGTTTGTAGGGGTAATTAAGGTACTCTTCAGAATACTTCTCATGGATGTATAAGTGGTCTTTCTGCATCATCATTGTAAACCCTAAGTCCCTGCTTCCTTTATAAATAAAGAAGTCCTCACTTCAAAAGGGCCAGGCTATTCCTACTCACGACCATACGTCTCTTAGTTCCAAACCCTAAAAAACCTCTAGCGTTCTTCTGGCCCGTCTGGGAAGACGCGCCCTACACTATCTGCGAGACACTAGACAACATCTATCAATGCCAGTGGCACATACTGAGGCACTAATAAAGCTGATTGAGAAAAACCACATTGTTGGGCCCACATGAATTTGTTATTTTAAGTTCATCAATTTTTTCTGGCCGATGAATTTGACTGAGGCCGATGAAAAACAACGCGTTACTATAGTGGTTGGAGACACTAGGCGCATTACCAGGGCTACTACGCATCGCTGCATGCCACAACTAGTGGCCATTCTGCAGAGGAGAGAGGGAGAGGTGGTGTGAGTGTGATAGGCCACCCAATTAGATGGTTCTGACCCAGACGATATTAATTTAGTCTGCCTTTACGGCCACGACACTGTATATATTCAGCACTCTGTCCATGACTGATGGCTCGACCCACTCTATCTGTCCCGCTACACAAGTTTACTAGGCTCTCCTCGGCAGGAGCATGTTTTATAATTTTGGATGGAGGGTCCCATATGCATGTATTTACTAGGGCTTTATGTTTCTCAAAAAAAAATTAGGGTTTTAGGCCTCTGAAGTCCAGTCAACTAGCTTATACTCACAAACTCACATGGGTTAAGGGTTTAATGGCCAAGGCAAAACCCAACCTCCCAAAGACTGGTCGACGGTTGTTGTTGTGTGGTCATCAAGAGATGTCAGTCAAAACTTGAGTAGTTTTTAGTAGTGTTATATGTGTGTTGGTGCTAAACAACACTTGAGTCAAAACATACTTGGAACTTAGGAACTTAGGGTTTAGAGTCACTACCAGTACCAAATACGGGTTCGTGGCATGCTAGCCAATTTGATCCTACAATCGGTAAAAAAAGAGGTGATAAGCTATAACTACCCAATTAGATCTATAAAAGATTAAACAAGCAACATAAAGAAACAGATCCAACAAAGGGTTATAGATAAAGAAACTTTGGTTTAGATATGACCTAAACCAATTGGTTCAATAGGGGCAAATCTACTATCAAGTTGATAAATACAACAAGATAACATGATAAGGATAAGCAATCTAATACAAAGTTAAATAAATCACCAATGTAGTAGGAGGAGGGGTAAACAGATTACAAACTAGAAGATAAAGATCACCTAGCAAGTAGAATGAAAGATAAATGATCTATCAGCCGATCCTAACGAGACTAGTCGAACAGAAAGTGAAACCAAGCAAAAAGATCGACCTTAGTCAACACAGTTCTTGCCTAGAGTGTATCTGGAAGCCAATCTAAAGGCAATGCACAACAAGTCGATTGAAATTTTGAATTCAATAAAATTGCCCTAAAACTAGACCTAGAGCAATAAAGTAGATTTGTATTGGTTGATTGTCGATCCTTTGCACGACCTCAATGCTAGGTATTTATAAATGTACACAACCAACATAGTTTGATGTGTTTGTCATGAAATATCTAATCTATTTCTATTTTAACTCTAAATTTTGGACACCAACTTTTCTATCTTGAACCTTAGTTTTAGGCTTCTTTGTTCGCCGTGCGCTAGCCCAATATCGCCCAATTCACCTCTTTCCTTAACAAACAATGATATCGGCCCAATTTCAAATCTTGGTGTCAATAATGTGTCTGTGTCGGTTCTAACCACGAACCGCCATAGATGTGCACTTTAAAAATTCTAGATATCTTAAATTTTATAACTTTTTCAACGAGCTGAGCTTGGATGAAAATAAACATTATATGAAAATTATGGCACTCTAGAAGATCTGCAACTTTGTAGTTGATATCTTTTCCATTGGAAGCAATATAGATGCCTGAACAATAATCACAAGGATAAAACATTTATCATTTTTTCAAATGAAGTCGGATAGAAAGTAACTTTACATGAAAATTGTAGGCTTTGATGATATTTACCACTTCATAATTGAAATCTTTTATATTTAATGTCATCTATATGCATAAAAAGTTGTTTAAAGATTTAAAAAACAAAGGTCAAAAGGTAAGCTAGTCCTATTTGAATTACAAAATAATATGGGTGAGATGGTTAGAAGGGTGAAGTTAGAGTCAAGCTTGATGCCTAAGAAATGCAAAGTTTGTATTTCATGTGAATAAGTGTACTACATGTGTATGGGTGGAAGGTGGTTGGTAGGTGCACTACAAGAATCCGAACTGTTAACGACAGCAAAATATATTTCCGTCAACTAAAAAACAACGTAAACAGACCTAATATTTACACTGGGTTTACGTCGGCATTTAGGCTATCTACGTCGGCTTGTAGCCAATGTAAATACATCGGATTCCTGTAGTGGTGGGTAGGTTGTTCAAAATAAATATTTCCCTTTTCTCACCAACTTTTATGCCAAAATAAGTATTAATTCCCCCTTTCTCATCTATGTCTGTTAATTGCAGTGGTTTGTGACTAGAACAAACATACATGACCTCTTTTGTGCTTCATCGGTGCCTATTTGTTTGTGTCGGTTCAAAAAATGACCCTGATCATTCAAAAACGGCACAAATATTTCTTTTTGTGCATTGTTGTTGCGTATCTACATAGATATTCCCTCTTGTTTGTCTGTATTCATGTAGGTAGGTAGCAGCTAGCCTCCTGAAATGCGCGCATTACCCCTCAGCTATATAGACTGTAAAAGAGGTTCGAACCTGCAAACTTCAAAGGTTTGCTCTAGGCTTTTCAAGCTCGGGCGCCCAAGCTTCAAAATACGTGAACCTTGAGCTTGAACCTAGGCTGTGAACTCACCACTAGGGCGTGGCGACCTGAGCTTTATTTCCGTTATTACTCTAACATATCCAAGTGTCGTCTATATGATAAAAAAGTAAAGAACTAATAAATTGTAAATCGTTCGTGCAAAGATTAGTTGGAAATCATTCATAACGGCGATCGGGATCTGTTTGCGTCAGAATATCACTTTTGCTGACAATGCGGCGATATTCATAAACCCAATCAAGGAAGACGTGTCCTCCATAGTCACCATCCTTCAGGAGCTCGGGCTTATCTCAGGCCTCCCTACAAACTTTTTTCAAAAGCCAGGTCATGCCAATCAGATGTGAGGGGATGAACCTTGACTTTGTCCTGCTGGACCTCCTCGCCGACAGATCCACCTTTCCAATCATATACCTTGGGATTCCTTTATCCATCAGGAGCCTTCGTCATGTCCATTTCCAATCACTTATTGACAAAATCACCTCCAAATTGGCCGGTTGGCATGGGAAGCATATGTCTAAAGGGGGTCGTTTTACTTTGCTCAAGGAAGTCCTCTCTGCGCTTCCAACGGACGTCCTATCTGTTGTTACACCGCCTTCGTCAGTCAGGCGTGCCTGGGCGTGGAATGGCTCTGCCTTCTCTGGTGGGGCAAAGTTAATTGGCGGACGGTTTGCTCCGCGAGTGCGCTTAGGGGCCTTGGGGGCCTTGACCTCTACTGCTTCGCCCGGGCTCTCTAGCTACGCTGGCTATGGCTGAGTAAGTCTTCTCCAACGTCGGCTTGGGCCGATCTCCCCTTTGTTGCCCCTACCGCTGATATAGCTCTGCTCTGGACTGGCCACGTCACGGTTCATCATGATGACGCCAACCTTTCCTTTTGGGAGGATTACTGGCTTGCTGGTTGCGCTCCCAACCATCTTGCACCGGACCTCTTCATGGCTTCAACCAGGAGAAACAAAATAGTGCTCGACGTCATCACAAGCTCCAATTGGGTTACGAACCTCAGGCGACACCTAATTCCTAGCAATATCACGCAGTTGGTAGATCTCCTAAGGAGGGCTGCGCAAGTCACATTAACCCCAAATGAGCCTGACCAACTCACTTGGAGATTTTCCACGCGATGGCAATTCTCGGTCGAGTCAGCGTACCTGCTACAGTTTGAAGGCCGTCTCGCCGCGTCGGCCTTCCACAAAGTCTAGAAGCTTTGGGCGCCTTTGAAGTGCAAATTCTTCCTTTGGCTGCTTCTACGTAAATGTGTCTTGACGGCCAAGGCCTTGCTCCGGCCCAAACTCCTCAACAACTACTTTTGCCCTCTCTACAGGCGAAACCTAGAACCCCAAAGCACCATATATATTCTTGCATTCCTTCATCTAGACTCATTTGGCTGCCCTACTTGATGCGCCGTTTATCAACCCCGCATCTTGGGCGTTCAATGGCAACCTTCTACAATGGTGGGGGAGGACATCTCGCAAAGCCCCCCCCCCCCCCCCTGGGGGGGCACCATTCAGTTGTCGCCGCCACCATTTGGCACCTTTGGCTAGAACAAAACAACCAAATTTTTTGGCAAGATGATCGCCGTAGATCAGTCTTTCTTTAGTTCTTGTTAGATGACCTGCGCCTCTAGACGACCACGGGTGCGCGTTTCGTAATTAGTTAATCTAGTATACGATGACCCTTAGGGAAGGGGCCGATTTCTCCCCCCAACAGGTACTTTCTTTGTAATCTCTCTTTTTCATCAATGCAAGGTAGATCTGCTGCCTCTTTGCTCAAAACAAAATCGGGAGGTTTTCACTGGCACCATGTTTTAAGTGTTTTCCTCCTTTTCTCTCCGGTCGTTCTTTCAAATGGAAATTGAATTCCACCGGAAAAAATAGATATCACATTAAAATCGTAAAATTACGCTAAACATATATTTAAAATGGTTTTGAATACAAGTTTTCCGCGTAAAGGGCCAATCTAAAATTAAAAAGTGGTTTCCAAAGGAAGATCGAATTAAATTCAAAAATATGGTGAAGTACGATATGTATTTAGTCCATTCTCCTCTATATTTAATTTGTTAAATTCGAGATCTCATCAAAACCGTAAAATTCCGCTAAACATATATTTGAAATGGTTTTAAATAAAAAATTTTCCACATAAATATGGTGAACTACAACATGTATTTAACACATTCTCCTCTATATTTAACTTGTTGTCCCTAGCTTAATTTATTACTTAAATCTTCTAGTTTCAACATCAAGCTTACAGATGTGGCAGCTTGAGTTGGGTCCGATCAGTTTGTGTTTTTGCTTTGTTTTTTGTTTTTTTTTGAGAAGTTAGATTTGCCGTTGAGATATTAAAAATGAACTCAAAATATGAATGTGTGTGCCTTTTTGTAACGGAGATGTCACATAAGCAAGTAGCATGTTACTAGATTGCGGACATAAGTTTAATTTTTCCAAAGTTTAATTTTGTTCGTGCGTCCGCCACTGGCTTGAACTTATGCTCAAAATTGAATGAGCCGGGTTGGAGTTTTAAGGAAGCTTACTAGAGAATCGTTGGTCCTATGGGAGCTTTATTTGTTTCAGGGTAAAATCATTTTTTGTAGAGCGATATTTGTCGGACACTACTTTTTTTTAGCATAATGTGTGAGACTACTACTTAATTTGAGCTTTGTGGAGCCTGTTCAATCTAGCTTTGTTTCGTCTTATTCGAGTTTAATTGGTTTAAGTCGAACTAGAGCTTAATTTTACTACCGAGATTACACGAGGCGCGAGCCCGGGCGCTTAATAGAGCTTAATTGTTCAAGCCGGCTGGTTTACAAGCCTATATACGACCGAAACATGTTCCCCTCAATGGGATCCATCATCCATGTGCATTTGCATGCCAACGATGACAGCTAATTGGCAGTCTGGCAGCGTTGCCATTCCTAGACACCAAGATGCATGTGCTTATGGCGGCGACGTTGACAAGAAATTGATAGAAATTTTAGTTGTAGGCTTGTATCACAAAACCAGTTATGTGAATTTGTTAGCACAAAACACTACTGAAATCAACCTTACTGTCGATGGCACGAACCATCAACAACCACACAGAAGCCGTCAGGAAAAGCTCTAGCCGTCGAGAAAAGCACTACAGGAAACGCCAACAGTGTCGAGTGACAAAACCGTCGACAACAAAACATGAGCCATCGGAAAAACCATGTCTCAACTGCCAGCCGTCAAGAGAAGGTCGTCAAGTGAGCTACGTCGAGAGAGGTACCAGTTCTCGATGGCCCGACCGTCACGACAACTTCTCTCGACGGCCGTTTCAAAGACCATTGAACTTAATGAAACAAACACCGTTTCCGTCTAACGAACGTACTCTCGGCACATGGGCCGACCGTGCCCGGGTAACATACTCTCGACAGTCCCCGACGCCGTCGAGAGTATGTATGTTCAAATGTTAACGTGTCTCGATGGATTTTTTACGGCCGTCGAGAGTAATACTGTTTAGGAAAAAATTGTTTTCATTTTGCAAAAAAAATTAAAAAACTGCAGCAACTGCTGCTCCCAGCAGCAGCTCCCGCACCTGCAAACCCAAAATTCCCATAATTTATATATTCTCCAATTGTCGCACACATGCGACCACAATATCACAATTGCACATATAAATAAGTAAAAGCCACGGCATACAATATATATATATATATATAGTTGGGCTAGCGTAGATTTCAATCTACGGATCCCTCCGTAGACTTCGACGGGTTTTTGAAATTCGAGAACTTTAGTGATCGATCCAAACCGTTGATCTTGTTCATCTTGTCAAAACGTAGCCACCAACCAAGTTTCGTATTTTTTCGAATTTGTTTGCTATTTGTTTTCTAATTTTGAAAATCAGCCTTCTAAATAGTCGTGGAGCGTCCAAAAAAAGCTGATTTTCAAAATTAGAAAACAAATAGCAAACAAATTCGAAAAAATACGAAACTTGGTTGGTGGCTACGTTTTGACAAGATGAACAAGATCAACGGTTTGGATCGATCACTAAAGTTCTCGAATTTCAAAAACCCATCGAAGTCTACGGAGGGATCCGTAGATTGAAATCTACGCTAG
The DNA here is from genome assembly GCA_005191435.1 of Raddia distichophylla. Taxonomy (NCBI): domain Eukaryota; kingdom Viridiplantae; phylum Streptophyta; class Magnoliopsida; order Poales; family Poaceae; genus Raddia; species Raddia distichophylla. Next base: position 406,964 of record SPJY01015489.1, on the reverse strand, counting down.
CCCAACTCTCTCTCTCTCTATATATATATAGAGAGAAAGAGAGAGAGAGAGAGTTGGGCTGCGGTCAATCGGCGATCCGTCAGACGTGCCGTCAGTCCGGTGTTTTCTACAAAATCTATGGTGAAATTCTTTGATCCGAACCATACATTTTGTTCATCTCCATAAACTCTCCTAGTGTACCAATTTTTTTAATTTTTTAATTTTTTTGCTATTTGTTTTACATTTTTCAAATCAGCCTAAATGGACGCTCCAGAATAATTTAGAATGCTAGGTTGATTTTGAAAAATGCAAAACAAATAGCAAAAAAAAATCAAAAAATTATAAAATTTGGTACACTAGGAGAGTTTATGGAGATGAACAAAATGTATGGTCCGGATCGAAGAATTTCACCATAGATTTTGTAGAACACGTCCGACTGACGGCCACGACTGACGGAGGCCCGACTGACCCGTGATAACAACCAAACATATGCATATATAACCATTACAAGCTAGCTAGTAACCTAATGCTTGCTAGATGGAGGATCGTCTGAAGGGGGTATGAACGGCTGGGTAAACATCGGCGGAGCGCCATCGAATATGTTGTTGATGAAGTTGGCCTCTTGACTGCCCGATGTCTCGCCTCCCTCGTGCGCATGAGCTGCTGCTGGGGTGGCAGAATCCGAACCCTTAAAGCAAACATAGACTTATTAGTTAATGCTATGTGTTGAAATAAAGTAATATTACATGTTTTAAGGTCGAATAACTTATCGCCTCAGTAACGTACGGAAAACCACCATGTGAGTGAGGTGGGCTCACGTAGTCACCTACTAAGGGAGGTGGGTCGCTGTAGAGAGCTTGGTAAGGAGGAGGTGCACCATAGGGACCATGTGCAGCAAGCTGGTGCGGTGGCCCCCGTAATAGCTCTGGTAGGGTGGTGGGACCCCGAATCCACTACGATATGGTAGTGGACCCCTGTAGATGCTCGGACCGCCGCTAGTCCCGCTAAGGCTAGTCTAAAACAAAATTGACATGTGACGTGTTAATTAAATGTTAAGATATATATGAAAGAATATTTAGAGTTTAAGTACATACATTAGCTAGTCGAGAGAGGCTCTCCAAATAGGCGAACATTGCCTCGAACTCCTCGCTATCGAACCATCTCCTCCTCTTGCCTCTTTCACGCCTCCTCCGCCGTCCTCAGGTTCTCTTGCATCGCGTGCACCATCTGCCTGTTCTCTTCCCTCTCCTGCTCTCTCTCCCTCTAGAGTCTGGACACGAAGGCGCATCGGCTCTTGGCCTGTGTGTGGTCAGCACGCACAGCGAGCATGTAATCCTCGGACCTGTAACAAAGTGTTGTCACTAGTTATGAAATTTTAACCAAGTTGACTTGTAAATATAACCAAAGCCTACCTCTGGTGGTCCTGGACGGTCGCTAGCTTTCCGTGAGCCTTCCCACCCATAGTTTGGTGGATGAGCATGGGGTCAAGCAGCTCATCCTTCGGGTTCTTCTCTTGCCCGTGCTTCTCGGCATAAGCCTCCTTGTAGCGTGCCTACATCGAAGTGTACATTGGGTATGAATGGTTGAACAGTAAATTGCGTCAAAACTCAGTATCAACACTGTATGTACCTCTCGCTGCGCAGCATCGGGGCCCACGGGCCCCATGGAACCATCCTTATTTTGCGAGGAGTGGCCCCTCCGGAACACCTGTAGCCAAGGAGGCAGCTGCCCGGTGGTGATGGCCCGTAGCGTACAAGTATGGTTTTCAGTGCCAAAACAAAGCTGCAAATAGGGAATAAAGAAGATTATCATTTTCTTACTAAGCGGGGCGCAGGACGTCTTCCCAACGGTAGTCCTGCTCCCTTTAGCAGTACTGTTCTTCTTGGCCGTCTCAGACCTATCACGGAACTCCTGGCTGGCCCAATGGTTGGCCAGGGCCTCCCAAGCATCAGGGACGTTCGAGGCCCAATCTAGTCGAACGGTAAGATACTGCGGAGCTATGAAATACTTCATCCGAGCAAAAGAGCTACCGACCCTTTCACTGTGCTCATTAGAAACATACGGAAGAATAGAAATTTATTAAGTGATTACCTGTAGAAGTCCTCGATCGCCGAGACTTGTGCCCCAGACATCAGATTTTGCACCTTCTGCTTGGCATTTCTATCTATCACCGGGTCAAAGTCCGTCTTCTCAAACCCTGCACGAGGACGGTACCTAAGTTACAAACGAGTGTGCTAGTAATATCAGCAAATACCCTTATGACAAATTCAAAAAAAAAGATGTGTTCAAACTCACTTAAAACTCCCGCGTAATCTCCTCGGCGCTGGTGCTATCACCATGCTCGGCGACCTTGTAATCATCATAGGAGTAAGCCGGATGGGATGCCCCCTCCTCTCCAAGCATCACAGGGTATAACTGTCTAATCATTATCCCACGCGTGGGACCTGACTGAGTGTGGTCCTTTCTATTATTGACATAGGACATGTTGCTACAGAGAATAAAAATAACGGAGTTAGTATGATGCGTTGATAATAAGATAGTTCGTGTGTTATTCTGCTTACCTATCCCCGTCAATCTTGATTACAATCCGATCCGTTGGATTTCTTGGCACCTTGGGCATCTTGTTGGGCCCCCTCTTCTTTTTGATGCTTGAGTAGCCCCTGCCTGGCTAGAGCCCGGGGTGTCCGCCTCGCCGGTCCCAGACTCCTCAATGAGTGCCAGCTCCTAATCAGAGTAGTGTCCGCCCGTACGGACAGAACCCGGTGTGCCCTCACGGTCGTCGCCCTCCTCCTCCTCAGAGGTGCTCCTCCTGAACTATCATCGTGCCATCCTGTAGTTCAAGTAATGTTAGTGAGCAATATTAATTTTAATAAGTAAATAAATTAATAAGTAAATAAAAAATGCATAATTAATAATCTTACGTTAGAAGTACTTGTCATCGACATCGCAAGGATCATTCACAGGTTCCTCGATGTCGGCCGTTTGGTTGGGTGGATTAACATCTTCATCGACATCATCATCAATTGTAGCTGTTAGATTATCTAGTCCATGGCCAATATCAATCACGAAATTGTCGTTTGTACGTTGTTCTTGTATTGGATGATGATTGTCATCGGACGTCAGGGTAGTCAAACTTTGTATACAACTTACCATGACTTCAAGTCTTCCTCATCGCGTTAGTACTACCTTCTATTACTTTACTGCATGGATAAGGTAGGTAGTACACTTGTTCTGCTTGGTTACAAAGGATAAACGGATCATACTCTTTTAACCTCAAGGTGTGTTTCACTTCCACCATTTTTAACTGAGGTCGACGTCTAGCCCCCCTTGATAGGATCAAACCAATCGCAACAAAATAAAACAATCGATAGTTCTTTACTTCCCTCAAAGACTAGTTCAATTATCTCCTCGATGATGCCATAATACTCCATGCCATCGTCCCCATGGCACAGTACACAACTATTTATCGTCTTCAAATTAGGTTTTGACCATTCGTGAGATGTAGAACGGAATCGAAACCCATTAACATCGTAAGTTCCATGTACCCTTACACTTTGTCTTGGTCCACGCGACATGATACGAAGATAATTGTGTACACTCGCATGGGTGGTGCACTGCGTTAGAAAAAGATAACGGATGTTATAAAATGTAAGAAATTAGATTAAAAAATTGCATTATACTAAGAATACTTACATGTTTCCAGAACCAAACTAAAAAGTTTGGACGTCCTTCTCTAGCATTCTCCTTTATCAGTTTCGTTCTCTCATCCGGATTGGGGTCATTACTGCCAGTTCATTTAGTTCGGATGAATTATTTTTGCATGTCTACCATTTCCTCCATATTATCAAACACATATAAGAGTGCCACCAACCTTTCTTCTAGTGCTAACTCTCGCCTTGTACTTCTCCCCCACAGGATTACCTTTTCCAAGGAACAGGTTTAGGTCAGATTGGGCATCAGTGCATACTGTGTTGTACCTTGGTACTTGTATGTTAACATTGTGCTCTCTCGCCAAATATTTGTTGCAAAAGTTGGTGATCTCCTGCATGTAGTACAATTTTGCTATCAAACCCTCCACGCGAGCCTTGTTTTTCACATTGGACCGAACACCTTTTAGACGACGCTCAGCGGGATACATCCACCTATACTAGACAGGTCCTCCCAATTTGGCTTCATACGGTAAATGCACCAGTAAATGCTCCATTGGATTGAAAAACCCGAGCACATAAATTTTTTCAATCTTGCACACAAGTATAACTATATCATCTTCAAGTTTGGCCATTTTGTTCTTTTGTATTTCTTTAGCACATAATTTTCTATAAAAGAAACTCAATTCTGCAAGAACCATCCAGACTTCTTCAGGTACGTAGCCACGAAACACAACGGGCGTGAGATCTCTTATCTAGATATGATAGTCATGGCTTTTCATCCCATTTATCTTTTCTTGAACAACATTGACGCCACGACCTATATTCGACGCATACCCGTAGGGGAATTTAAGCTTCCTTTCGAACTACTCCATAACTTCTCTCCTTTGTGCGACTGTTAAACAGTACGGTGCCTTCGGCTTCTTGGCTTTACCCTCTATCATGTTTATAGATGGTCGATTGCATATTTCCCTGCAATCGAGACGTGCTTTTATATTATCTTTGCCCTTATTAGCTATGTCAAACTTAGTCCCAAAAATTGCCTGGAGCACATTCATCTCTTGGCGCATGACATCAAAATTATGGGAAAAAAGCAAATCATCAGCATATGGAAGAGAGTACAAACTGCACTTATGCGTCCAATGGTTTGACTCCCTGTAACCCTCGTACATACCATTCCTTCCTTCAACTAATCTGGCCTGCCACATCTTTATAGCACCAACGGTTAAACAACCACGTTTTTGTCTTTCTCTACGGTGTTTTTCCGAAATGCATTTTTCTGTTTCCTAAATAGATGACTTGGTTTGAGAAAAACACAGTGACAATCAAAGAAACTTATCTTTCCCCCGTGTGGCAACTGAAATGCTTTTGAATCATCCATACATGCAGGACAGTTTAGTCTCCCATGCGTGCTCCATCCTGTAAACATTCCATATGTGGCGAAGTCATGACTAGACCATAAATATGCGGTCCTCATGCGGAAATTTGAATTTGTTTTCCCATCGTATGTAATTGCCCCACCTTCACATAACTCTTCAAGCTCTTCAACCAAGGGCCTCACGAAAAGGTCTAGATTTTTTTAGGATTTTTGGGACCAGGTACGATAAGGGATAGAAACATAAACTCTTCTTTAAGTAGAGTCGATGGTGTAAGGTTCGGAGGCATGGTCAAAACTGGCAAGCAAGAATACGACGCGGCGTTCACATTGAACGGCGTGAACCCATTGGTCTCGATTGCAAGATGTACATTTGGTGGTTCCAATGCAAAACCAGGATGCCTCTGATCAAAATGTTTCCACGCTAACCCATCCGATGGATGAACCATGACATCACCCTTTATCCTTTTACCCTCTTTGTGCTACCTCATCTCATGCGCCGTCTCTTCAGTTAAGAAACATTGTTGGAGACGTTTTGTCAGTGGGAAGTAATGAAGTACTTTTGTCGCCACATTTGTCTCTCTTATTTCCTTCAGCGTCGTCTATCTCCACATATCTTGACTCTCCAAATTTATCGTAAGCACGCTTATCCGTATCACCCTTATAATACAACAACATTGATTGGGATAGTAGAGTATTTTCTCATGTGGCATTCCTAGTCCACCTATAAGTTTCTTACACTCTTCCAAGTAGGTGGCATCTTATGACCTTGAGGAAGAACATCAGACCACAACGATATGAGTTCGTCAAAACAATTAATCAAGAAATTATACTTGCATTTAATAGCTATCATACATGCCACAACAGACAGCAGGGCTACTATGGTTCCATCGTGCAACGGTTGTTTGGCAAACTCAAGAAGCTCCATGAAATCGGATACGGACGTGGGTGCCTCCTCGTCCTTGAAATTATGACCAAAGTTGTGGACTACGTGGGCGCCGGGTATCCTCTAGAAGGCCCATAAAATAGCAGATGGGGAGCAATCCAAGTCGGCCGATTGAAGATAGAGACCACTCGGGTCACACGCGCCTTGAGCTCCAAGGAAGATCCCGAGGATATGATCTATCTCCATGTAATTAGGAGATCAACACATGCATGACATGTAACAGCATAACAGAATTAGCTATCGTATACCGCGTGCTATCCTGTAACTCTATCTCCCACTACACTATATAAAGGGAGGGGGTAGAGGCCATCGGCATATAGATTGCATATAGCTCTCATACTCATCACTTTGGTCATCTTGCATCCCGCATCTTGATCAATCATAATCCCAGAGCACAGGAAGTAGGGTATTACCTCCGTTGAGGGCCTGAACCTGTATAAACCCTTGTCTTGTGCTACCATCTGGTTTGGTTCTTGATTAGCGTCCCCTCGTACAAATTCATTGCCGGCGGTGACCCCCCAGTTAGTCACCAGTCGACAAAAGTCTTCCATCAAATCATTCACCCGATCGATTTCATCAGAACCTTCATCGGGTACGGATAGGGGTAGTGCACACGCTGCACGGCGACTCTCTCCATGATATACCCACCGATGGCACGCGGCTTTGTAACCATGTTTACATAGGTCGAGCTCTATCTGGTCACGGGTTCTCTTTCGACAATTCCCACACTCAGCAAAAGGGCATGTCACCTTAATGTTAAGGTTTGACGCATGCTGGAAAGCATGAGTCACGAATTCATCGGTCTTTTCGTACCATTCATCTGTATGTTGTCTGTTCGGTTGCCATCCATCGTACATCTAACTTTTCTGTTCTTCCATCTATGGTTGGCATGCTCATTTCACGTGAGGGTTTCATGACAGGCTTAGGATGGCTTCTAAACCCACCCATGAATGACCGATCGAGCACAATTCATTACGACACTGGTGGGTTCAAGATGAGATTTTGGCAGCATGACCCATAAGGGTTCTCCCAGTGCGAAGATAGTCCAGGAAGGTTATTAAAACCACCGAGCAATTATGTTATGCATAGAAGAATCTCTTAGGATTATGTCGTCGAAAATCTCGTCTCGAACCCACCAGTGCCGCAATGAATTGTCCTAGATCGGTCATTCGTAGGCTGTCCACTAGGACGCCCATAGATAGTAGTCCACTGGACAATTCGGAAATGCTTATCACATCTCGTATGAAAACACAATGAATCACCATTCGTGTTCCCTACGAGTTGTACCATTTTCGAATGGGTGATGTACGGCTAGGTGACAATTGAAAAAGACTAATGCATGCATGATATTATTAAGCCTAATATATTATCAAACCCAAAAAAAGTAATAAATAACATTTATGAATTAATAAACAATAAACCATCAATCTAAAAATAATTAGTAATTACTAAACAATAAATAATCAATTATTTACAATACATTTATTTATTTATTTATTATTTTCCTAATTTATTTTATTTATTTATTTATTATTTGCCTAATTTATTTATTAAACCTATATTAGTGTCGACTAATCATGCATAGCCGTCGACACTACATAACAAGTAAGGAAAAAAATTAGGATTCGATTACCTCATACGTCGACGGTCAACGATGGGACGACGTCAGATATGAAAAGGAGGGAGGGGACGGGAGGGGGAGGCAGAGGCGGCGGCGGCGTAGGAGACGTGGCCGCGGCACAGGCGATGCGGCGGCGATGCGAGCGACGCGGCGGTAGGGGTCGCAAGCGATGCGGCGGCGGCTCGGCGCATGGGGCTTAAACACAAATGTGCCTAAGTCCGAAGGAAAACACGGTTAATATAGGACGTTTCTCGACGGCCGACTCAAAGCCATCGAGACAACATACTCTCTCATGATGGCCACGACGAAGCCGTCGAGACAACCTACTCTCTCTCGACGGTTCTAGGTCAACCGTAGAGACATCTCTCGACGGTACTCGTTTAGCTGTCGAGACAGATAGCGACGGTTGGCCCTGCATGAGGAGGGAGGCTTCTTTTGACGGCTAACATAAAGCCGTCGAGAGAGATGCACTTTTCTATCGACGGCTACTTACTTCTTAGCCGTCGAAACAATATACACTAGACGGTTTTGTTTGACCACTCTTGAGAGAATAGATCAGACTCGACGGTTTTCTCTGAAGCCGTCGAGAAAGTTTCATGTCTCGAGAGTTTTACCCTTTGTAACACTCGACGGTCAACCCAACATAATTTGATTTTTAAAAATACAAAAAAAAGTTGTTGTTCATATACAATGCGTTGACTTTTATGTATCAAATATTATCATCAGTGAAAATACAGAAATTTTCAGAGCATCTAATGCGACGAACACTACTAAATGGGGTGTTTTTCGGATAAGTTATAGGTTATTATACGGTATCGTATGTTTCGTTAGTTACTACACAAAATATTTCAATTTAAAAATTTCAATTTCAAATAAAAATCAAAACTTCAGTACTGATGTGAAAAAACAAATTCATTTAATTCATTTTTCTACTTCTATATAATTAAATATCGATTAAACTCTAAATAATAGGAAGAAAAGTATATATTTAAATTTGGATTCTCGACAGTTAACGGTTGGCCGTCGTGACAAACTACGCCGTTCATTGTCCCTGGCAGACAGCATACTAGACTCTACGGTTTGTTATGTGGCCGTTGATATTAAGAACTGTGTGGACTTAATATCGACGGCATTGTTCGGGTCGTCGAGAGTACAGGCTTTGTGTTGACGGTTTTTTGCTGGCCGTCGATACTCGTTTTGGCTCTCGAGACTGCATGCGTTTCCTATAGTGAAGGCCATCGAGTGAGCTCCGTCGAGAGAGGTACCCGTTCTCGACGGTTCAGCCGTCGAGACAAGTTTTATCGACGGCCGTGGCTTATGCCGTAGAGCTAAGTGCTCCAAACACCTTTTTCGTCTAGACACCATACTCTCGACGGCCACCACTGCACCGTCGAAACAAGTGAGATGCGGGCCCCATGCAATGGAGCGGCCCGGTCATATCTCGGTTGACATCTCTCGACGGCGTCCTTGTAGCCATCGAGAGAATCTCTGTTCAAGTCTTCACATATCTCGTCAGTCTTCAGTGGGCCGTTGAGAGTAACGTAGTTCAGAAAAAAATTGTTTTAAATTTTGCAAAAAAAAAACCACAAAACTGCAACTGCTACTACTGAGCAACTGCACCTACAAACCCAAAATGTCCACGATTCATATATTCCGCAATTGTCGCACACATGCGATCACAATATCACACAATTGCACACATACATAATCAAAATCGACGGCATACACATCTATAACAACCAAATAGATGCATACATAACATTGCAAGTCTTTGTTGTCCACAAACGTACATACGGAAGCAAGTTTTGCAACAATATTACAAGCTAGTCACCTAATGCTCGCTAGACGGAGGATCGCCTAAAGGGTGCTGGGTAAACATCGACGGAGTGCCATCGAAGAGGTTGTTGACAAAGTCGGCCCTCCTAGCTGCCCGATGTCTCGCCTCCCTCGTGCGCATGAGCTGCTGCTGGGAAGGCATAACCCGAACCCTTGAAGCAAACATAGGCTTATTAGTTAATGCTATCCATCGAAATAAAGTAGTACAACATGTTTCGAGATCGAATGACTTACCACCTCAGTAACGTATGGGAAACCACCATGTGGGTGAGGTGGGCCCACGTAGTCACCTGCTGGGGGAGGTGGGCCACTGTAGAGAGCTTGTTGAGTAGGTGGTGCACCATAGGGACCTTGTGCAGCAGGCTGGTTCACAATAAATCATCAATTCAAAACAAAACATTTTTAATTAACATTTTTGTATTGTAATTCGTGTGTTAGCTACTAAATCTAATATATTACCTTAACAACAAATTATTAATCGGTACATAATAATTACTAATTAATAAACAATAAATAATCAATTATTTACAAAATATCTATTTTATTCATTATTTTTCTAATTGAGGTGTGTTAGAAACTAAACATATATTAGTCTCGACTAATCATGCATGGCCGTTGATACTACATAGTACATAGAAAAAAAGTTCGGGAATCGATTACCTCGTACGTCCATGGTCAACGGTGGGAACGGCGTCGAATATGAAAAGTGGAGAGGGGAGGGGAGGGTTAGGTGACGAAGGGGGAGGGTGAGGCAGCGGTGGTGCAGTGCGGACGGGGAGCGCGGGCGGCGGGTGGCGCGGTGTTGCGGGCGACGAGGCGGCGAGCGGCACAGGCGACGGGGCAGTGTGGGTGGCGCTGCGCCGGCGCGTGGGGCTTAGGCACAAATGTTCCTAAGTCCCCAGCAACCGAAGGATAAAAAAGCATTACTCTCGTCAGCGACGACAAAGTCGTCGAGAAAGATCCACAAGATAAGCTATCTCGACAATTCTAGGTCAACTGCCGAAGAGGTCATGTCTGTCTCGACGGCCCGAACAAAACCGTCAAGACAGATGGGAGCGGGTGGGGTCTGTGCAGGGCCTCTCCTGACGGTGGTATATTACACCGTCGAGACGGATGGTTCGTGTCGGGATCTGGTGCAGGGACTCTCTCGACGGCTCGATCTTGAGACGTTAAGAGAAGTCCGCTTGTAACTCGATGGCCATTTACAAGCAAGCCGTCGACAATATATATACTAGACAGTTTCGTTTGACTACACTAGAGACACCTGCACTATCTCGACAGTTTCTTCCGTGGCCATCGAGATAGCATCCTGTCTCGAGGGTTTTCCCTCTGTAGGCCTCGACGGTCAACCCAACATATTTGAATTTTTTAAAATAAAAAATGAATGTTGATGTTCATATGCATTTCGTGGACTTTTATGCATCAAGTAACATCACCGGCGAAAAAAAAACCAAATTTCCAAGCATCTAATGCGACGACCACTAATAAGTGGGTGTTTTTCGGATAAGTTATGAGTTATCGTATGGTATCATATGTTTTGTTCGTTACTACGCACAATGTATCAAACCAAAATTCCCAACATCAAAGAAAATTCAAAATTTCAATACAGATGTGAAAAAACAAATTAATTAAATGTTTTTTACTTTCTAAATAAATAAACATCCATTATACTCTAATTTATAAGAAGAAAACTAAATATTAAAATGCTACTCTCGAGGGCGGACGGTTGACTGTCGCGACAAACTGACGCCGTCCACTAGGCCTGGTAGGTGTCGTAATACACTTGACGGTTCATTGGTTAGCCGTCGAGAGTAACCACCCCTTGCGCATTGAATATCAACGGTATCATGTTGGCCGTTGAGAGTACATCTTGGTTGTCGACAGTTTTTATTTGACCGTTGATACAACTTTCGGCACTCGACACTTCGTACTTTTCGTGTAGTGAAACCATCATATATATGTGTGCAATAGCACAGAACCAGCCATCCGTACTCGGTCATATGTGATAGTACATACCTTTTTGAAGTGAGAATTAGAAAGAATTATACTTTATCCTGATTAGCTCCATCCGGTTATATTAATGTTCCGATTGAGGAATCAACTCATTCTAATGAAATAGAAGCAATTAATCCACGAATTTTGTTGCGATGACATACACATCATTCCTTATTTTGAACTATATCCTAGTTAAGGTAATGATGGATAAATTCATTCCGACCGTCAAACCAAACAAGTAATTAAGTCGCTAATTCATCGTCCAGTTCCTCAAATCATTTAGCTCCTAAATTTCTATTTAAAAAGTATCGGAAGACGAAAGCAAAGTTTCTTAAAGGGAAAAAAAGAGTAAGTTTCATAGCTGCAACACCAGCCCTTGATATCGGGTTGGTTTAATATATATCAAAGATAATATACATGGTACGTACGCCTCTCGAAAATCGCAGTGTACATACATTATGCACACTAATTGTACTCCTACGCGGAGCTTGGTCACTACAAGAAATATGGCCTTCCGTGGCGTAATTTTTGTGATAAAAAGAGGGTTTTTTTATCACCGTATGCTATACATAACGAGCCTATGACGAAAACCCGTCTGTCACAGAAGATGCGTCTCTAAAGGCTTTTTGTAACAAAACAAGAAAAAACGTCACAAATATAATGACGAACATTGCATTGTCACAAAGAACTATGACGCCGCAAATCGTCACAGCTTGGCGACTAGTTGCCTACGCGATAAGCTTAGCCATATACTAGTCGGTAGACATACCCAACATGGACCATACATGCATGTATCATATTTTGTCTGCGTACTAGTATACTAGCGATCAATCATCACATGCAGCGAAGCAAAGCTAAGACGACAAGTCAAGGGTTTGTTCTATCCCAGTAAAAGGAAGCTGCAGAATCGATCACATTGCAAATATATGGATGAATGATTATATATATTGCATATATATATAATTAATGTCAGTGAGCAATAATGTAGTATGCACATACACTGGCTTGATCCTGGGCTCCTATAAATCGGTGCCCGGCTTCTGTGAGTGCGCTCGTGGACATGCACGCACCACATACATATACTTCGAGAGGGGATTAATTTGTTATATCGATCGACATGGCCTCTTCTCGCGGCGGGGCGCTCGCCGCCGGCGTGCTGGTGGTGGCCCTGTGCCTCGGCGGCGCGGCGGCGCAGCTGTGCGAGGACTACTACGACTGCACGTGCCCGGACGCGTACAAGATCGTCCGGCGAGTCCTCGTCGACGCGCACAAGTCCGACCGCCGCATCTACGCCAGCCTCACCCGCCTCCACTTCCACGACTGCTTCGTGCAGGTAGCCATCCAGACACTACTAAAAAACAGACCTTCTGTATCGATTCATCAGTCCCGATTATTTGTGAACAAGGATTATTACATCAGTCCTAGTTCATCGGCTATATGGCCGCAGGGCACCTTTCCGTCTCGATTGGTAAAACCATAGACATACCCAACATGGACCATACATGCATGTATCATATTTTGTCTGCGTACTAGTATACTAGCGATCAATCATTACATGCAGCGAAGCAAAGCTAAGACGACAAGTCAAGGGTTTGTTCTATCCCAGTAAAAGGAAGCTGAAGAATCGATCACATTGCATATATGGATGAATGATTATATATATTGCATATATATATAATTAATGTCAGTGAGCAATAATGTAGTATGCACATACACTGGCTTGTTCCTTGGGCTCCTATAAATCGGTGCCCGGCTTCTGTGAGTGAGCTCGTGGACACGCACGCACCACATACATACACTTCGGGAGGGGATTTGTTATATCGACCGACATGGCCTCTTCTCCTCGCGGCGGGGCGCTCGCCGCCGGCGTGCTGGTGGTGGCCCTGTGCCTCGGTGGCGCGGCGGCGCAGCTGTGCGAGGACTACTACGACTGCACGTGCCCGGACGCGTACAAGATCGTCCGGCGAGTCCTCGTCAACGCGCACAAGTCCGACCGCCGCATCTTCGCCAGCCTCACCCGCCTCCACTTCCACGACTGCTTCGTCCAGGTAGCCATCCAGACACTACTAAAGAACGGACCTTTATATCGATTCATCAGTTCCAATTATCTGTGAACAAGAATTGAGTATTACATCAGTCCCAGTTCATCGGCTATATGGCTACAGGGCACCTTTCCATCTCGGTTGGTAAAACCAACTGCAGGGTACAACGACATGCAATGTTAATAGCATACGCAATATGCAATGTGGCTGTTATATTGATCGTGATGGTCGTATGTATCTCTAGTTGGTTGGTGCGGAGAAGCTTGTAATATTTTTTATAATGAAACAAAGTATTGACGATCACTTGTGGATTTAGGGTTGCGACGGCTCGCTTCTGCTGGACAGCGTTCCGGGGATGATATCGGAGAAGTTCTCGCCGCCTAACAACAACTCCGCGCGCGGCTTCGAGGTGGTCGACGCCGTCAAGAGCGCGCTGGAGGACGAGTGCCCCGGCATCGTCTCCTGCGCCGACATCCTCGCCCTCGCCGCCGAGATCTCCGTCGAGCTGGTGCGTAGTGTAGCTATTTTATCGTTTTTTTTCTGTGCTATTTTCGTCGGCTGCTAATAACAGTGTATATACAGTGTGAGCGAGCACACAGTGCAGCTAGCCAGCTGCTTACATAGACATGACTACAGTAACATGATTGAGTCGGTTAGGTGATAAATTTGAAGCTCCTCTATAGCTCTCACCGAAATATGGATGATGATATGCTTGATTGACAAGACAGTTCTAGTAGTACATTTAATTTGAGATGAATGATTTGGTAGGCGTGTCGGTGGACGTATATATACTTCATTTCGTTCTAGGTACAGCGTTACTCGGAACGTATCGCAAATGAAGTCTGATCATATGCGATGCAAAAACAGACACCGTAGAGACGTATATATGTTATTACTAGCTGCATACACGCGCCCATGACGCGCGAGTGCGGCAAAACACGGCTGCTAGCCCGCCAAAAACGCGTATGCGTGCGCGCGCGGAGGCCAGCGCGCCTGCGCGGGAGGAGAGAACGCGCAGCGCCCGAGCAAAAAAACGCGCAGCACGCATGCGAAGGCCGCGGGACTCGAACCCGGGCCTCCCCGACAACCAAGCGGCGGAGCTAACCAACCGGGCGAACCACCCGCATACCTGATGCGTGGCCGGAAAAAATCGTTTTATACGCTAAAGCAAAATGGACGGGCGGATCGATCTGTCTTGCCCGCGTGATCGGATGGCGGCCGGTCGCGTCGCTGAGCGGGGAGGCCAGCCACGTGGCGACCCAAAGGACGTTCGTTCTCGGGTTTGCACAATTTATTGATTATTGATGTACGTTTGGTTAGTCGTGCGTCATACATACGTACGTACATCTGTACGTGTACATGCAATAATGCATGCATGCCTCTGAGTGCGAGGTAAGTATATCAGTAGAGAGAGGGAGAATAATCGGTCACATGCATGCATATATGCACGAACACAAGACGACGGCAAAGCCAATCTTGTCTGGTCCTCCAACACGACACGGCTAGGTCACATGCATACAGGGCTAGCATAACATAAGATCTGATGGATTGTTGTTTCCTTTTGCATGTACAGTCGGGAGGCCCCAGCTGGGGTGTGCTGCTGGGGAGGCTGGACGGCACGACCTCCAACTTCAACGCCTCCGCCAACCTGCCAGCCCCGACCGACAACCTCACAATCCTCCAGCAAAAGTTCTTGGACGTCAATCTTAACGACGTTGATCTCGTCGCCCTCTCAGGTAATTAATTAAATAGAATCACTGCTACAAAAACGCTCGTCTCTTAATTAACCTCCATCATAGAAGACTAGCTAGGTCAGAAACCGTCAATAGTTTCTATACGGTTTCTACAAATATACCGCGTCGGAGGTCCGTGCTATATATTTCAGTGTCGTATACGGTTTCCCCGTGTGACTTCCTTTAATAATTTCTATAGTAAAACAATCTGTCAAATGGGCTAATCACGTATGGTTATTTATTTACTCAAAACCATTAGTTTGTGATGTTGATTGTCAATTATCGCAAGCACACGAATTAAGAATCTGTAACCAGTCGAGAATTATTATAATTACAAATTGTGAACCCTTGAGATAGGAGTTGGAGAGCCCAAAATGTTATTTTAGAAACCGAAAAAAACGCTTTCAAAGCCTCGACTAAAATAAACATAAAAAAAAAATACTTATATCGTTTGACTCGTAAAAAACCGATAAATATTCGGTGGTATAGAACAGGGAGCTGGTACATGCAGATGCAGAGTTGCAGACGCACTCATACATACATACAAACCTATGTGCGCATGCAGGTGGCCACACCTTCGGCCGGGCAGAGTGCCAGTTCGTGACGACCTTGCCGGACCGTCTCTACAACTTCAGCGGGACGAACCGGCCGGACCCGACGCTGAACTCGGCGTACCGCAACTTCCTGGCGGCGCGGTGCCCGCGGAACGGCAACCAGTCGGCGCTGAACGACCTGGACCCGACGACGCCCGACGCCTTCGACAACCACTACTTCACCAACCTGGAGGCGAACCGCGGCTTCCTCAGCTCCGACCAGGAGCTCAAGTCGGCGCCGGCGGCGCGCGCCACCACGGCGCCCATCGTCGACCGCTTCGCCGCCAGCCAGGCCGCCTTCTTCCGCAGCTTCGCGCAGTCCATGATCAACATGGGAAACATCCAGCCGCTCACCGACCCCGACACGGGGGAGGTCAGGGCCAACTGCAGGGTGGTCAATGGAAGCTAAATTAATCTCCCCTCGGAATCGGATGGTTAATTAGCTAGAGCTTGATTGTGCTCTCCAGATTAAAATTAAGCAATTTTAATTCTATATATTCGTATGTCGACGCATGCTGCATGCATGCATGACGGATCATATCGTTTGGTCTTTTCTATGTAAATTTGTCCACCAATTGTAATGCTTCGTGGAGGTGGAGTATGTAATTCGTTTGGTCTCCAAAGTGCAATAAAGTGCAAGATCGAGTTCTTTACATACATGCTGCATGTTCTGATCGTGCTGCATGCATGATTGTCATCCACACTGAATTTAAAAAATGTGGCATCACTTCTTATCGGTGTGATCAAGGAGAGCCTGTTCTTTTTCACTAATTCGATTATCTAATTTTCGGAAGACAAATGTTTTGTTTTTTTGGAAAAGGGATCCACTTAATAACTTAGTTTAGGCTTCATATTTTGGCCTGTACTGCATATTTTAGGCTTCATATTTCTCAGGGAGGAACTTTATTTCATTCCTAAACAAAGTATCACTGTTAATTATTATGAAGCAGATTCTAGAATGTTTTATGGCCTCGTTTTCCGACATAAATTATCCGCCCCTCGCTTGATTGGTGTTTCCTTGGATGCCCTCTTGGACGCATATATACGAGCTATACGTACCGTTGGCTCGCCTATCATCGAAGTCAATTGTTGGTAACATCTTGGCATATATATGCCAAATTCTTTGAGGCGTGATGACTGTATGCATGATGCCATAAGGAATATTTGTACTTACGGCATTACTTTTTTCAACAGTTTTCTAAGGTAACTATTTATAAAAAATTCAAATAAACAAAAAATGTGTGAGGGATTTATATTTATGTCATTGTTTTTCCACGGTATTTTCATTTTATTTTCAAAAAGGGTGATTATTTGAAAGAAAAATTGTGTGAGACGCACTAGTACGCGCGGCTTCTCCAGGCTTGTTTGTTTGCTTCCGAGCTGCCGATCGAGAAAAACCAACTTTTCAATTTAAGCCTTCCAAGCCTACAACAACACGTAGATTCATATCAGTGCGTACTCAGCCAACAAATTATCTTCGTACAAACAGTATATATTTACTTTCTCCGAACCTATACGTAGTGTATGTACACCAGAAGAAACGATAATGTTTTCGACAGCCATATCGAATAGCACGACGAGCGACTAGTAAGCAGTTGTCCAAATAGTCGACGATATCACTTACATTCGTCCACCACCGTAGAAGAGAGACCGTCTAACATGCATATATAAGGGTACCTAGCCCTGCCATAAATTTAGGTGGATGGCAATAAAAATATTTTTTAAATAAAAAAATGTGTGAGGGATTTACATTTATGTCATTGTTTTTCCACGGTATTTTCATTTTATTTTCAAAAAAGGTGATTATTTGAAAGAAAAATTGTGTGAGATGCACTAGTACGAGCGGTCCAGGCTTGTTTGTTTGCTTCCGAGCTGCCGAACGAGAAAAACCAACTTTTCAATTTAAGCCGTACAAGCCTACAACAACACGTAGATTCATATCAGTGCGTACTCAGCCAACAAATTATCTTCGTATAAACAGTACTCCGTATATATTTACTTTCTCCGAACCTATACGTAGTGTATATATGTACACCTGACAGTGGTGTATCCAGAAAATTGGCATGAGTGGGGCTAAAAGGAGACCTCTAAAAGCCTTAGACCTTTGAAGACAGACTAAGGCTAATATATATAATATAAATAGTATAGCTATATAATAAGCAAGACACTCAACACAAAATAGGATAATATATAATATAGAAATACATAAAATTATATAAGTGTTGCATACAATGTAAAAACATATGTAACTATAGAAAGAGAGAATTGGGAGCCGGACCTAGTCGTCGAAGACAGCAATGCAATACACTGGCACTTCTCCGGTTGAGGACTTGATCTGATGCACGAACAGGATCTGGAATTTCTCTGTACTCTGAACGTCGGCAGATGAATCGATCTGGACTCTAGAGATGCGTTGGAGACTTGGAGTCGGGAAACGAAGGCAATTAGGTGGCGTACCGCGTACATCACGTAATGGCCGCCGTTTGGGTATTTGCTAATTGCCTAATTAGCTATAATGGCAAAAGCAATCAGCGCTGCCGCTGGATAGGATCATTAGGGAAGCCGATTAGGGAAGCCGGAAGTGCACCTGGGCCTGGGGGTGTGGGGTCTCGGAGACAGCCATATCGAATAGCACGACGAGCGACTAGTAATCAGTTGTCCACCGTACTATAAAAATAGTCGACGATACCACTTACATTCGTCCGCCACCGTAGAAGAGAGACCGTCTAACATGCATATATAAGGGTACCTAGCCCTGACAGAAATTTAGGTGGATGGCAATAAAAAGGCGTCGACCATTTCAAACGTACTCCAAAAGGTATAATTAGTTGTGGTTCACACCGCGTAGATGAGGAGGTCGGTTCGATAACGGATACAAGTGTGTCTCTCTGCGACGTGGTCCTTGCCAGAAATGGAAAACGAGCCATTGACCAGTGGGCCCAACAGCACTTACGGTTGACGGCTCAATACTTGGTCGTCCATCATAAGTGGCGCTACGGCTATCCATAAAAAGAAAACCGCACCCTTTTTAGTTTGGAAAATGAAAATCTCCCACTTGGTAAGCAGCGTGCAGTGCGCCGATGCCGGCTCCCGGTGAGGTCGCGTGTTTGAGCCCCGCTCGCGCACCCTGTGCCATTTTTTTGAACTAGGGTCGACGCCCAGCCACGTGGCCGTCCACCATCATGGTAACGTGCCACTGACTGCACTGTGGGGCCCACTTGTCATTGCATGGGACGTGGGGCCCACATGTCAATGCGGAGTGTGTGGTGGGGTCCACAGGCCAACGCACATGTGCACTGACATGATGGGCCTACCTATCCAGTGGGCAGAGCCCATTGTGCAGTGTCGCAGCCAGCTAGCACTAGCTCGGTGGGCGCATCCTTTAGTTGCTCGACAATGCACCAGGTAGTCATACGTGCAATTTGTAATTGATTTGTTTCACTTTTCATGTTATTTTCACAATAGCTTATTTTCTTCTACATATATAATTCGTTAGCACTGTGATTTTATTTTAGTATATGATGCCCCTGATCACCCCCACACCAAGAAGAAGGTGTGATACCCACAGTTGTGAAGACTGTGAGGAACGTCGTTTCACGACGCCTCTTTACCCGTCGATGGGAGGAGGCGGAGGAGGTGGCCACTTGTGACGTTGAGGAGGTGGCTGATTCGAAGGAAGTGGAGGAGGTTGCCGTTTCTGAGGAGGGGTTGGGAGGGAGGTGAGGAAGTGCATACTTCCAAGCAGGAGGGAGAGGTTTCACCTATAGCAGAGGCGGCTAGCAGTCAAGCGAGAAGAAGATTTAGGTGACAAATAGGCTACCTCCAGGCCTAGAGAATCCTAGGGATAGGATTCTATTCAGGCATGTAGGAGATGTTTCGGTTGAGTCAGCAAATGCATCATTTTTCTTTAACTTTTGGCTACTTTCGATTTATAACAGTTTATTCTATCCTTGCAGCAACTTGGTGGTAATCAACAATAATGTCAAAGAGCCAGGTCAGTCTCTGGGTCTATAGATGTGCTACCGGGGGATGGTGGTGGATGGGAATGAGCATAGGGCGACACTTAGCTAGGTAGACTACAATATTGCTAATTAAGGACAGTGATATTGTTAACCCGTTGATCGTGTTCTCTAGGAATTCTGGTTACCATATCCTCCTTTTAATGCAACAATTTCAATGTATTTTTATCTTGCAATACTAACCTACCCTTCGCCTTAATTTGATTTTTATGATAGGTATGCTTTACCATATGAATGTAACCAGCGACAACGAGATGTGAACAATGAAGTAACCGATCGAGAGAAATGCCGAGCACATGGTGCGAGAGATAATATCACTATCGTGTCAAGGCTGTCAAGTGACACTATCAGAGGAATTAATGGGATTGATGTAGGGAAGGGTCAATAGCTCGAGAAAAGTTTCTCACACCTGACGAATACTTTCAATACAAACCTGAGTGTTGTGACAAATACCTGAATGTTTTATGTGTTCTAACTTTCATGCATATTCTTCCCTTTTCTTCTTCTTGCTAGAAGAGCACTTGCATAAAGGCGAAAAAGAGTACTGAATTAAAAGCATGCAATAACAGTATAATTAAGATGATGTACCACAAGTATATTATTCGTGAATATATGCATGCACGTGCTAGCTTGTCCTCTTGTCTGTTAGAATGTGGCAGATAGCAAGTCGTAGTCTTCGTGATTAATGAGCAAGCGCGGGAAGTTTCCAAAATGATGGGAGGGCAAAATGCACACTGCAGCTAGCTAGGTTAGTTGGTTGCTGAACATGGCGAGTATTAGTTGCAGAGATGAACATTAATATTGGAGAGTACCAGTGTCCTTACAATGTGTGGCACAACGTGGTTTTCCTACGTGCCCCTTATCGACACATGGTTTTCTTTGAAGATTCGTGCGTCGGAGTGATATCAAAAAGAAAGGAGGAAGATTCAATAGTGTTGAAAAGTTTGCATATGCGTGTTTGTGTTGGAGAAACCGTAGATTAAGCACCTCTATACAACATATAAAGGTTCAATAAAAACATTTAGGTATATATGCTAGAAAATCCACTTGGATTTCTTTAAAAAATCAAGCATAAGCGATATGTGTGTGTGGGGGGTCGCTTGAGCTTGTGTTCGAGCAAGTCACACATCGTAAAAAGCGAAACTTTTTGACATACATAGTTTCGAGTTTCGACACCCTTCGTACCGATGCTGGCGAGTGCGAAAGCCACGAAATCTGCACTTGCTTCACACATGCTGGCATGCATGCAGCTGTTGGTGGTGTCACGTAATCGCGTACTGAACCTTTCCTTCACAAATTAATCGCCACGCATAACCACTGTACACATGGATGCATCATGCATGATTGATTGATGACTTGGTCTAAAGATTGATGCCGACTGTCGATGCTAGCTATCTAGGACTGGTCTACAAGCATATGCATGGCCCATGCATGCATGATGGTATGAATTAACGTGCATGCGTCCACGCAACCCTACTCCTCTGTGTATGCATACTAGCCGCGACATGCGCGCCTGGCGTGCCGAGCCTCGTGACGCACGGACGTGAGCCGCGATGCACGTGCCTGGCACGCCAAGTGCACGGGAGCCGCAACGCGCGCGGGAAAAAAAAAAACTCGCGACGCGCACGAGGAAAAAAAGTTGAAAACCGGGGGGCAACGGGGAATCGAACCGTGGTATTTCAGGAGTTGGCCTGCCCCAGCTAACCAACCAGACAAAGCGCCCAAGCTGCTGAGGCTGGGGAGGAAAAAATTGTTTTATATGTAAAAAACTATTGGACAGCCGGATCTCGCTACCGCGCTCGATCGGACGGCTGCGGACGAATGGAGCGACGTGGCACATCCAAGACGACGCGTGGTACGCAGGAGAGGCTCAA
Organism: Raddia distichophylla; assembly: GCA_005191435.1. Taxonomy (NCBI): domain Eukaryota; kingdom Viridiplantae; phylum Streptophyta; class Magnoliopsida; order Poales; family Poaceae; genus Raddia; species Raddia distichophylla. The sequence continues at coordinate 385,304 of SPJY01015489.1, read as the reverse complement.
ACTCAGGATTGTACTATTTATAGATATCAATTAAGAACATAACAAGTTAAAAGAGAGAGAGAGAGATTAATTAATAGGAAAAATTTTCAGGTCCGAGATGTAGAACACACGATCCACGTAGTTTAATTTAGCGCCTAAAGTGGCTGCAGAATTGGCAGGTCTATCGACAGTACAATGCTACATTGGTACGATGCAACATTGACATTTATATTAATAGCATTACAACAATACGCTTGGCACAGACATGCAACAGACCCATTGTGAAATTTGAAATTCATGGGAATTTTAAACAAATAAAAAAACCTTGCTGAACTTTTTTTAAGAGTTTCAATTGTTCCTTCAGGTTTCAGAATTCTTCAATTTTTTGGGTGAAAGTTGAGCATATATGTTAGCCTCTTCTATTTGGAAAATCGAATTCCAAATCACGCTCCTAGTTGACACCAATTCATAAAAATAATTTCATTTGTTCGATGATTTTGGGTTTTTATATAAAAAAATATTCAATCTATTTTTAACTTAATCTGAACTAACAAATGTGCAGAAAGTAAGAGAACGTAAAATGGGCCGCATGAAGCTCAGCTGTAAGCAGGACTGAAAGGGCGCAAAGATTCTCCCAGAAAATAAAGTGCGGGCCCCAGCAGAGTCGAGATATCCAACACTAGCACACTTGAGTTCATTCGGTGCATGATGCAACTCTTTTTTGGGTTCGAACATTTGATTTTATTTATGTGTGTTGGCATATTATTGTTTTGAAACTGTTCAACTTTTAGTACGAGTGAAAACCTTCACATTTTCTACAAATCGAATTTGAACTTTCGAGAACTGAAATTTTATCCTTGGGTTGCTTGGCTGGGGTTGTTCGATCTTGTGTTAATATTTTTCCATGGATTCTGTTTGTAGTTTTTTTCTTTGGATCTTAGGCCAGCTTTCTCCAACGTATGCTACCCGGTATGTGACCCCGAACCTAGAAATTACCAGCCTTGAGTGTACAGTTTCATCTCCAACGCTGCTTGGTATGTCATCCCCTATCCATCAGAGGAGGAGAGAGGACCTGTATATGTGGGGGACCTCTCTCATACCAGCATTCGTCGTGAAAGAGGCGAGTGGAGAAACGGTTGGTGTCTCGCGTGCTCGCTTGGAACTAATGGAGGAGCGACAACGCGAGGAGGCCGATCTGTGGAGTGGGTGGAAACAGCGACCACCATAGGATCCGGCGACGGGAGCACAAGATCTACTGGAGGGAGGGGCGACTAGTCTAGCACTAGCTCCGAGAAGCGGCTGCGATGGCCGGTGGCAAGCTTGAAGGTATGCGCGGCGGTGATGGCGATGGTCACATTGGAGCAAGGTACAAGAATGGCATATCCCCCTCCCTCTTCTGTATACGCATGATTCATGGCCTCCCACTTCCATCTTTGTGAATGGTGTATCTCAACCTGGCCTTGAGGATGCTGCCCCCAGCCGCTGCTTCTGCCCTCTGGGTTCCGTCGGTACCTCGCGTGTCGTCAGCGGCGGGCTCTCGTGTGGATAAAGTAAGGGTGGATAAGTTGTACATGATGAGATTTAGAAGATGTTGTTAAAGAGGGAGAGATATAGAGAAAGAATCTTTTAGGGGATCCCTTATAGTACAACTATACAGGGTGAAATTTAGGAGGTAGTGTCGGAGACGGTAAGACTAGAATTCAGATAAGGGAATGTAGAAGCTCCAGTCCAAACCATCTTAGAAAAACAATTAATTAAACCAGTGAATCATATAGCTTCCACAACTCTCTTACTCTCACGAAAACATATGGGTCTCACCCCTAACAAAATGAGTTTAATTAAGAGTTGTCTGCACGCATTAGTTAACCGCGTTAGAACACAAATAATATTAGATATGAACATGAAAAACACTACAGGAATCCGTCTTAATTTCGTCGGTCATAAACCGATGAAAGTAGGGGTAAAACCGACGAAATTAACATAATTTCATCGGTTTGCCGACGAAATGTACTAGACGAAAATAAACACCTTTTCGTCGGTTGCCGACGAAATTACTTTATTTTCGTCGGTTTTACAGGCCGACAAAATAAATATTCCGATGGCTTGTGAGCATACCAGAGGGCTGATGTGGCAGTTAATTTCGTCGGCTTAACTGCCACATCAGCCGAAAGGTAATCGAGGGGGGTGGCAGCGTTGGCTGACGTGGCAGTTAATTTCGTCGGCCAAAGCCGACGAAATTATCCCTAACACAAGATGCATAAGAGCACATAGACTCATAATATACCCAAATAATACACACGTTGGTATAAATGATAAATCAAATTATTTTACAAGTGTAAATGAAAACTATTAAGTAAAGCAACCACATGAGATATTTCATGGGAAAAATAATCATTATAATTGACTGGAGTCCAAGTCTTCACACTTCCGCATTGCAAAGATATCATCTACAATAAAGCACCGTAAATATTAACGACTTGGATCTCTTAATAAAGCAGGCAAACATAGTTCTTAAAAAAGAATAATCAATTAACTCATTCAAATTAAATTATTTACTACTAACAAGTATCAGTATTGTACTTGCACAAAAAATATTGAGAACGCTACTTAATTTCGTTCACATATTATAATTACCTATGTATATAGAGCTTCATATCTATATATATAACTTAATGTCTGAATATCAACTAGTAGCGGTCTTTGTCGTAGGGCTTCGGCTGGATGTTGTTTGGACCGAGTACGTTGTTGCTATCTGCGGTGTGAACTGTTTTATTCACTTCCCCAAATCAATTACTATCAGTGGTTGAGTTCTTTCGTGCGAGGGGAAGAACATTGTGCGGGACACGGATTTCATGTGCGTTTCTTTGCTCTTAGTCGGAAGAAATTGCATCTATTAGCTGTTATATGTTTTTTTACCAGATCATCCGACTGTGCTGCCTCTTTATCTTGCTATGCTCAATACCTGCTTATTTTTAGATACATGTATTAGTGAGGATGTTTTTATATAAATGTGCAACTAAACCAAAAACACATCATATGGCAAATCAGAAAGAAAAACTGAAAGGAAAAGAATGTACTCACAACTCAATGTAGCAAGACATGAGGTCATGTAATGTGCACAACCTGAAACACGTATGAAGGGAAAAATAGTAAATGTAACAATCAAATGGAAATTCACCAAACAATGTGAAGATCCAGATTTAACTCTGTACAAAACAGGACAAATCTATGTAGGAGGTAGCTCTGTTTGCCTTACTGCCAATCCGAAATGGTGACATTTCTTTGCACCAGGTAGCTTTCTATCTATGAAGTATTACCAATGTGAAACAAACACACGGACATTAGCTATCTGCGCTTCATTAGACTATCATAGTAGAATCCAAAAAAATGACCACAGAAAGCGAAAGACAATACACTAATACTTTTTAAATGAAAGAAACCCATATGTTCCCATGAAGGCTGCTATGTAAAGCCAACAAAATGGTCAATTTATTTCTATATTTTAGCACAATATACCTACCTTTCATTTACTACTCCACCGGTGCAATACAAAGCAGGAATTAGGAAAATTAGAAGCAACTATGTAATATTAATTCTTTTTATAGAAAAATTAACATGTCTGAGATATTTAGAACTGATTTACGTGTGATGTCAGAGTAGTCTGTATTGGATGTATATATCTTGTGGTCATGATAGTGGCTGAAGGCATGTAGAACTATGGCACACACATATAAATAAGAATAGAAACATTCAACCTTCCCTCTTTTTTTTCAGGATGCCAAGATATTTATAGAAAGAATGTTTGCCTGTACTAAATATAACATATGTCATGAAGGCAGAAATCACTTGTAATTTCGCTGGTCAAAGTTTCATGAATGGTTCCATTAAACTTATTAATTGGTGCCTGCAGTAATTGAAGCAATATAGAAGTGATAGGCAGAAACAATCACATGGTACAGTCCAAAATCTGAAACTGCATATGTCATCAACAGATTTGCAGAGTTTAAGAATCCAGTACATATGAGACGAAGAGAAACATGTGGACAACAATACTGCTCCTGAAATCCTCTGCCCTATGCAAGGAGAAGTAAGCACATCACACATAGGAAAATACCAAAACAAATGAAGATATAATGGAAGCAGCATATACAATAACTATTAATAGCAGCTGTGGTGTTGATTCAGAGTCACCACACGAAGATAGCATAATCCGGTCGGATTCCCCATACGAAGGTAGCATAACCCGATCAAGAGAACCGCACAGCCCCGGGGGGCAAGGAGGGAGGCAACACGATCAGCCTGGCAAAAAATGACAGGGGCGACGCGGCGCACGGCCACTTGCCGTGCTCGCAGAAGGACGGCGGCGTCACCGTGCTGCATCTAGACAGAGAGAACAGCGCCGCCGCCGTGTTGCTGGAGAAAGAGGGCACCGATGGCAATACCGGCTAGGAGTAAACCGGGTCTCTCATTGGGTAACATTTTTAGCAGCAGGAGATCGAGAGGGTCGTGGCGGCGGCAGCGACGGGTAGGAGAGAGGGCGGCGGCGATGGAGGGGGGAGGGGGAGAAGCGGCCGACGGCAATAGGCAGCGAGTGGGGATGAGAGCTTCCAGGGTGGCGGCATCCATGGCGCGGTGGAGCAAGGCGGCGGCGGCGCGGGGGAGCGGGGGAGCAGGGCGGCGGGCGGCGCGAGGTGAAGGGCGGCGAGCGGCGCGAGGGAGCAGGGTGGCGGCGGTGCGGGGGAGTGGGGGAGCAGAGCAAGGCGGGGGATCTAGGTCAAAAATGGGTGTGAGCTGATAGACGGGCCGGGTGGGGTTAAACTTGGCCTTATTTTCGCCGGCCGGAACCGACGAAATTACCACGCGGACTGACGAAATTACTACCATGTCATCGTCCAAAGTTCCTTGAGGTGGCAACATCTTATTTTCGTCGGCCGGAGCCGAAAAAATAAAGCTCTATTTTCATCGGTCTCAAAAAACTGACGAAATTATGACCTGCAGTGACCAAATTTTAAGTTGAATATCCTTGCTGGAAACCATGGATGAATGAGGACTCCATATATCACTATATGTGAAGGAGAACTGCTCCCTGTATGTGAAGAAATTGCAAGTGAGGCTATACCTATATATGTGGTTTTCCCCTAAATATTTTCAACGTAAAACTTTTGTCACCTATATTCATCTCTTGTCCTATGTTACCATACGAGTGATAGAAGATTATTCGGATAAGAAACAATTGTATCGGCTTTCTGAGTCCACCTCCTGAGATCAGTCAAGTACATTTAAAACGTATCCAACAGTTTGGTCAATATACTCGGTGGATATATATAATATACTCGTTGAAACATTAAATCCTGATTTGGGAGCACAAAGACATGTACATGTACATGTATATCACTACATGTACATTAAACCCTAATTTGGGAGCACAAATAATACATGCAGTACATACATGGACATTAAACCCTGATTTGGGAGCACAAATACATATGTACATGTATATCAGTGTATCTGGAGGTAGCTCTATCTAGCCTGTAAGTTGACCACAGTTTGACCTATTCCCTCACCCAACCCGGCCCAGTAGTCGGCGCTTTCGTGGCAGCCGGAAGCAGGAAGCTCTTTTGGCACCTTTCCTTTTCGCACCGCATGCATCCCCTTCTACTCCAAGCAACGCACGCACGCACCAGGGTGACCTATTCTTGTCCAAATGTCTTTAATAGGACTGTGTCGCCTTCTTCGTGTCATCGTCATCATCATCATCGTCAACCTCTCGATCGATCGAGCAACCGTGTCCGCGTTGAGGAAAGTAAAGTACGTACGCTTGCATGTGTAATTGACAACGTCTCACACACATGACATGCGGAACATGTCAAGCAACCAAAAGTCTAACCCCCACTGCGTCTACCCATCTCCACTATAAGTACGCCTTCCCTACACGCTGCTCCCATCCATCTTCCATCCATCGATCTCACCTGCAAGAATCCAAAAGCTAGCTCTAGCTGCAGTGACCACCTGCTATGGCCGCCGCTTCATCTTGTTCGGCTTCTTCAGCTAGGTTCCAGGCTGCGTTCTGCTGCCTCTTGCTCGCGCTGCTCAGCCATGGAGCTCACGGTGGCCGTCCGGCGACACACGCCGGCCTGAGCGCGGCGTTCTACGACGAGTCATGCCCCACCGCCTACGACGTCGTGCGGCGCGTCATCCAGGACGCGCGCGTCGCCGACCCGCGCATCCCCGCCAGCCTCATCCGCCTCCACTTCCACGACTGCTTCGTCGAAGTATGTGCCAGAAACCATAGGCGCATGCATGTGCCTTGCGTTACATCGCATTGCATTCTGATTCTGATGCAGTAATAATTCAGGTTTATATTTGCCACTCCAACGAATGGCGATTCAGAATTTGTCGCTCTGGCAATCCTGAATTGCCAATGTTTAAAATTGAGATATCATAATTTAGTCGATCTTAAATTGCTAATGTTTTGAAATGACATATAATAAACGGAATTGCTTCCCACCGATCAGTAATCTGAAAATAGAGTATACGAGAAACCCCACTCTGATGTGTGTGTGTGTTGCATGCCAGGGCTGCGACGGCTCGCTCCTGCTGGACGACGACCTCCCGGCGGCGATCGAGAGCGAGAAGAACGTCCCCGCCAACAACAACTCCGCACGCGGCTTCGAGGTGGTGGACGCCATCAAGTGCGCGCTGGAGGCCGCGTGCCCCGGCGTCGTCTCCTGCGCTGACATCCTCGCCCTCGCCGCTGAGGTCTCCGTCGAGCTGGTATGCACGCACGAACGCCATGCATGACATGAATACATGATCAGCAGCACGTACGGCTGCTGCAAAAAGAGAACTTAGGTTTCATGTGTAAATTGTATTGTATGTAACCGCAGGCTGGGGGTCCTCGCTGGAGGGTGCTCCTTGGGCGGCGCGACGGCACCATGACTAACATCCAGAGCGCCGACAACCTCCCCGGCTTCACCGACTCTCTCGAGCTCCTCCAGGAGAAGTTCAAGAACGTCGGCCTCTTCGACACCGACCTCGTCGCCCTCCAAGGTAAAACTCCATAGTCCATACTACTACGCATACGATCACATACGGTTAAAATCTGAATTTGGATTTGGATTTGGATTTGAACATCGATTTCAATGCAGGAGCCCACACGTTCGGGCGGGTGCAGTGCCAGTTCACGCGGGAGAACTGCACGGAGGGGCAGGACGTGGAGGCGCTGGAGAGCCTCGACCCGGTCACCCCCGACGTGTTCGACAGCAACTACTACGGCAACCTCCTGCGCGGCGGCGCGCGGCTGCCGTCCGACCAGGTCATGCTGGACGGCGGCGCCGCCGACGGCCACGTCGAGCAAAAGGGCAGGAGAGCTGCCGTATATTGATCAAAAGAGTAGAAGATTACAAGAAGGGGGGGATACACGCCCCTCCCCCCAATAGGGCAAAACAGGAAATTAAGCTATTACAAAAGGGGCTCCTGCAGCCATCCACAGGCGCAGGTCATCAAGAAGAAGTTGCACGAACACAGTCCTTGATTTTTCTGACGCGCGAAAAACGCGATTGTTTCGTTCGAGCCATAGCGCCCAAATGGTTGCCGAGATGATGGGCAGCGTGTCACGTGTATGCCCAGTTCCCAAGATGTCCTCTTCCCACCAGGCAGTAATAGAGTAAGAGTGAAGCCATCCTGAAGGGTTGAAAAGGTCATTGCTCAGTGTACTGGACAGCTGCGACCAGACGTGGCTGCTGAAATCACATTGAATGAATAAATGCTCGGGAGTCTCGAGGTTGCGCAAGCACAAAGGGCAAAAGTAGGCATTGGGGATGTGCCTGCGCATTAGGGCGTCAGCGGTGTAGACTCGCTTATGCAGTAGCAACCATAGGAAGAATTTGCACTTCGAAGGGGCCCAATGCTTCCAGGCGCATCGGAATGAGGGGGCGGAACAGCGCCCGACGAATTGGATCTTATAAGCGGATTTGACTGAGAAGGATCCGTCCTTGGAGAAACGCCAAGTTAGTTGATCTTCCTCTCCCATGGTCAGGGCAACCTGGGTGAGTCGACGGAGGAGAAGCAAAAGTTCTGGGATCATCTGAGGGTTGAAATTCTGTCCGAGGTCGCACAGCCAGTTGTTGTTGAGAAGCGCGTCTCTTACTGTTCTGTTCTTCTTAGTCGCCGCCGAGAAAAGCAAAGGGGCGAGTGATCTCGCGCGGAGACGAGCCTGACAACCAGGTGTCAAACCAAAAGGAAAGAGTTCTTCCATCGTGGAGGGATGGAACGGATCCAGCATAGAGGAGGTCGGAGTCGGGATCTGGGGGTAGGTCAAGGGAGCCTGTCCAAGCCAGGAGGGGATGGATCCTGTCGTGCCACCACCAGCGGAGTCTCAGAGCACGGGCGAAACGCTGGAGGTCAAGGACCCCTAGCCCCCCGAGGGCAATAGGGGCGCAGACCGTGCCCCAATTGATTCTACACTGCCCCCGTTGGGGGTGGGCGGAGCCACCCCAGAGCCAGGCCTTCCTGATTTTGTCGATTTTCTTGAAAATGGAGGCCGGTGGCTTGATGACGGAGAAAATGTAGGATGGCAACGCCGAAAGGACAGCTTTTAGTAGAGTTAGGCGTCCACCCTTGGACATAAGGGGACCCCGCCATCCAGCAAGTCTGTTGTGGATTTTGTCCAGGAGAGGTTGGAACTGGACCAGCTTGAGGCGTTTGATTGAGAGCAGCAGGCCCAAGTATTTGAGGGGGAAGGTCTTTTCCGCTGGAAGGTCTTGAAGGATGAGGTCTAGGTCCAGGATGTCGCAGCGGATGGGGACGATCTGGCTCTTAGAAAAATTGGTGCGGAGCCCAGTGATGCAGCCAAACTCACGAAGAATGACAGCCAAAGCCGAGACATCCTCCTGCGTGGGTTTGACAAAAATGGCTGCATCATCAGCGAATAGCGAGATGCGGAGCTAGTTTTGCAGCCCACAGACTGGGGAGAGGACTCCAGCTTCTGTGGTGCGCTGAACGAGAGCAATTAGGGGCTCAATGGCGATGTTAAAGAGGAGAGGGGAGAGGGAGTCTCCCTGCCGAAGGCCTCTGCGATGTTCGATAAGGTCTGTTGTCTGCCCATTGAGTAGGACCATTGAGGAAGAGGAGGCTAGCAACATGTCAATCCAGTTACGCCATCGAGTGCCGAAGCCCCTAGCCTTGAGATTGTCAAGAAGATAAGTCCAGGAAATTGTGTCGAAAGCCTTCACAAGATCGAGCTTGAGGAAGAGAGCTGGGGTGCGGGATTTGTGAAGGGCTTTTGCTTTTCCTTGAACAAAGAGGAAGTAATCTTGGATGTGTCGGTTTTTAATGAAGGCACTTTGACATGGGGAGATGAGATCATCCATTAAAGGAGCTAGACGTGAGGAGAGGATTTTGGTGAAAAGCTTCCCCAGGCTGTGGATAAGGCTGATAGGTCTGTAGTCCGAAGCAGTAGATGGGCAATCCTTCTTGGGAATAAGAACGATGAGGGCACAATTGAGTGCATCGAAGCCAACGGCATTAAGGTTGAAAAGGCACTGGAGCGCTTCAAAGAGGTCATGGTAGACGAAGTCCCAGCAGACCTTGAAGAAGTCCCAAGAGAAGCCATTCGGGCCAGGTGCCTTTTCAGAAGGGAGGCCATCGACAATCCTATTGAGCTCTTCCATTGTTAGGGGATTCTCCAGGGAGGAAAGGTCGAGCGAAGGTAGGCCGAGGAAATCCCAATTGAAGGAGCGGCTTGGCGGGCCGAGGGAAAGGCTCCCTTCACCGAAAATGGTGTCAAAGTGATGGTGAAGGGCTGACGCTAGTTCGGAATGCTCAGTGTGTATGCTAGCAGAAGATTGGAGGGAGTGGATGAAATTTTTTCTACGTCGACCGTTTGCCCGGAGGTGGAAATACTTTGTGTTGGCATCCCCAAGTTTGAGCCAGTTGAGGCGCGACCTCTGTTTCCACTTCATTTTTTCGATCACGCTTAGGCCCAGGATTCTCCATTTGAGGTCTTTCCGAAGTTGGATCTCCGGTTGAGAGAGAATACGGGATTCCATGGCCACATCAAGGAGGCGAAGGACCTCCGAGGCCAAAGCAAGCTGAAGCTTGGTGTCTCCAACCAAGGTGCGGTTCCAGGTCTTGAGAACCGAAGCGGTGCGGGAAAGCTTCGCTTTAAAGCGAAGGAGGGGATGGGAGGGCAAGCCTGGGGGGGACTCGCACTAGGCTTGCTTGCCGACCTCGAGGAATCCTGGCATCTTGGTCTAGAAGCTCTCAAATCTGAAACGCCTAGGCAGGCGAGGGAGGTTCTCCGCTGTTAGGAGCAAGGGGCAGTGGTCCGAAACAGCAGAAGACAGAGGGATCAAGGAGCAAGAGGGAAAGAGGAGCTCCCAGGGGGCGTTGGAGAAAACGCAGTCTAGTTTAACCAGGGTGGGGTTGCTTTGCTCATTGCTCCACGTGAACCGACGCCCTGAGAGGTGAATTTCCCAGAAGAGGCAGGAGTCCAGGGTTGATCTGAAGAGGGTCATTTGACGTCGGTTCAGGTTGAGATTATTCTTGTCAGAGGCCTTGTAGATGAGGTTGAAATCTCCGAGCACCACCCAAGGAGAGGCAAAGTAATTGTGGATGGTGAGGAGCTCTTGGAGGAAGGTTTTCTTGTCATTTTCCAAGGTAGGCCCGTAGACATTAGTGATCGTCCAGCTTCGGGAATCACCAAGGGCAGTAACCTTAGCGGAGATTGAGTGTCGTAGAATGAGGGGGTCGGAGAGTTGCACAACAGAGTCGTCCCAAAAGAGGAGGAGGCCACCCCTAGAGCCAGAGGTCGGCAGCTGTAGGCAACCCCTCAACCTGTGGCCGCAGATCTCCATGAGGACCTGATGAGAACGGGAAGCAAGTTTGGACTCTTGGAGTGCAAGGATGGTGGGGTTGTGATCTTGAATAAGCGCAGCCACCACATCACGTTTGGCAGGGGAATTGAGCCCCCGAATATTCCAGGAGAGGATCTTCATTGGGAAAACATCTTGGAAGCACTGGACTTGTATCCCCAACCAGGGCGCGGAGGCTAGGCAGTCCTGACGCACTCCTCGGCCACAGCAGGCTCGACGGAAGAGAGGTCAATGGAAGGCCGCGAGAGGCCACAGAGGTCAACCACCGAGGCGAGGGAGCTGCCGTCTAGCTGGCACGAGTCGAATAGCTGCTGGAGCTGGTCGGTGAGAGTGTCAGTGGTGGGGGAAGGGGAAAGGCCCATTTTGCGGGCCAGAAGTCCCTGAGCCTTGCGAATGGCCGGGATAGAGGAGCCGCCCGACGTGAAGGTCGGCCTGGCAGAGGCCAGTCTGGAGCTACGACGAACGGTAGTGGGGAGCTTAAGGCGCGGGCGCCTGCGTAACGTAAAACTTTTGTCACCTATTCATCTCTTTCGTCCTATGTTACCATACGAGTGATAGAAGATTATTCGGACAAAAAACAATTGTATCGGCTTTCTGAGTCCATCTCCTAAGATCAGTCAAGTACTTTTAAAACGTATCCAACTGTTTGGTCAATATACTCGGTGGATATAAATAATATACTCGTTGAAACATTAAACCCTGATTTGGGTGCACAAAGACATATACATGTATATCAGTACATGTATATTAAACCCTAATTTGGGAGCACAGATACATGCAGTACATGGACATTAAACCCTGGTTAATTTGGGAGCACAAATACATATGTATGTACTGGAGGTAGCTCTAGCCTCTAAGTAAACCACAGTTATGACCGATTCCCTCACCAAAAACCCAGTAGTCGGCGCTTTCTGGCAGCCGGAAGCAGGAAGCTCTTTTGGCACCTTTCCATTTCCCACGTCATGCATCCCCTTCTACTCCAAGCAACGCATGCACGCACCAGGGCGACCTATTCTTCTCCAAATGTCTTTAATAAGACTGTGTCGCCTTCTTGTCATCATCATCTTCAACCTCTCCATCGATCGAGCAACCGCGTTGAGGAAAGTATGTATGCATGCATGCTGGAATTGACAACCTCTCACACACATGCGGAACATGTCAAGCAACCAAAAATCTAACCCCCACTGCGTCTACCCATCTCCACTATAAATACGCCTTCCCTACAACGCTGCTCCCATCCATCTTCCATCCATCGATCTCACCTGCAAGAATCCAAAAGCTAGCTCTAGCTGCAGTGACCACCTGCTATGGCCGCCGCTTCATCTTGTTCGGCTTCTTCGGCTAGGTTCCAGGCTGCGTCGACCTGCTGCCTCTTGCTGGCGCTGCTCATGCTCAGCCATGGAGCTCACGGTGGCCGTCCGGCGACACACGCCGGCCTGAGCGCGGCGTTCTACGACGAGTCCTGCCCCACCGCCTACGACGTCGTGCGGCGCGTCATCCAGGACGCGCGCGTCGCCGACCCGCGCATCCCCGCCAGCCTCATCCGCCTCCACTTCCACGACTGCTTCGTCAATGTATGTGCCAGAAATTATCCTCATGGCGCATGTGCCTTCTTGCTTTACATCGCATTGCATTCTGATTCTGATGCAGTAATAATTCAGGTTTATATTTGCCACTCCAACGAATGGCGATTCAGAATTTGTCGCTCTGGCAATCCTGAATTGCCAATGTTTAAAATTGAGATATCATAATTTAGTCGATCTTAAATTGCTAATGTTTTGAAATGACATATAATAAACGGAATTACTTCCCACCGATTAGTAGTCTGAAATGACATATAATAAACCCCACTCTGATGTGTGTGTGTGTTGCATGCCAGGGCTGCGACGGCTCGCTCCTGCTGGACGACGACCTCCCGGCGGCGATCGAGAGCGAGAAGAACGTCCCCGCCAACAACAACTCCGCACGCGGCTTCGAGGTGGTGGACGCCATCAAGTGCGCGCTGGAGGCCGCGTGCCCCGGCGTCGTCTCCTGCGCTGACATCCTCGCCCTCGCCGCTGAGGTCTCCGTCGAGCTGGTATGCACGCACGAACGCCATGCATGACATGAATACATGATCAGCAGCACGTACGGCTGCTGCAAAAAGAGAACTTAGGTTTCATGTGTAAATTGTATTGTATGTAACCGCAGGCTGGGGGTCCTCGCTGGAGGGTGCTCCTTGGGCGGCGCGACGGCACCATGACTAACATCCAGAGCGCCGACAACCTCCCCGGCTTCACCGACTCTCTCGAGCTCCTCCAGGAGAAGTTCAAGAACGTCGGCCTCTTCGACACCGACCTCGTCGCCCTCCAAGGTAATACTCCATTGATACTACTACGCATACGATCACATACGGTTAAAATCTGAATTTGGATTTGGATTTGGATTTGGATTTGAACATCGATTTCAATGCAGGAGCCCACACGTTCGGGCGGGTGCAGTGCCAGTTCACGCGGGAGAACTGCACGGAGGGGCAGGACGCGGAGGCGCTGGAGAACCTCGACCCGGTCACCCCCGACGTGTTCGACAGCAACTACTACGGCAACCTCCTGCGCGGCGGCGCGCGGCTGCAGTCCGACCAGGTCATGCTGGACGGCACCGCCGCCGCCGGCCACGTCGCCGCCGCCGTTCGCCGCTTCGCCGGCAACCAGAAGGACTTCTTCGCCAACTTCGCGGCGTCAATGGTCAAGATGGGGAACATCAGCCCGCTGACGGGGAGCGATGGGGAGATCAGGAAGAACTGCAGGAGGGTCAACAGCAGAGGCTAGCAAACTGAGTGAAGAATGGCGCCGTTTCATTTCATTGGTTCCGTTTTCTTTCTTCCTGACCGACTGTAATTTTGGGATGCCTGCAGAGATCATTCTTTTGATTCGTTTCTAATCAGTAATTGTAAAGTGTTTACTTCTTTATTTTGGAAAGAAATTAATGCTTCCTTTTGGAGAGCAAGTTAATGCAAGAGCGAGTAAACTAATGTTTCTCGTTTCCTTTTCTTTCAAAGGAATGTAAAAGGGAATTGTTTACGATGCAGGAATACCCCCCTCTGTTAGATCGGCCATTTACGTTTCGGAATTGCTACATATCAAGGGTTTGAAATAAATGAAATCTCGACGAATTTGCACTTCTAAATTAAAAATAAAAATTATGTTTCGGAGTATCATGCTATCAATGAGTCCATGCATTAGTGTGTTACAAAGAATAATCAAAGTGCCTGGAACACTATTCATTAACGCTACTACATAACAGACATTTAGTACTGTTTCGTAAAGGCCATCGGTGAACTGGTACTCCTAAATTAGGACTAAGGCATCAGTACCGGATTCAAAAATCGATACTGAAGGAACGTCTTGTTGCGCCGCAGCGCATATGTGGCGCGTCGCCCGGCCCCCAACCAGTACCGATTGGTGTCTACAACCGGTACTTGTAAGCCCACACGTAGCACCTCCCCCACCCCCCACAACTAGTACCGGTAGGTGTCTCCAACCAGTAAAGGTAGGGGAGCACCACGTGTGCTTTCCAGTTATACATAATTATTATAAATTATTTTTATTAAACGTGTGTTTTCTATTATATACTATTGTTGCATGTAATCAATCACGCAAATTAACAACAAATAAATCAATGAAATTAATTAATAAATTTAATTGCAACTAATATATGTCACAATTGCTACCTAGCTAGGCAAATATATAAGTGGTGAATAATTCAAATAATAGGTAAATACACATATACGATATGTTTATCGAAATTTTTTATATGCATCGTTCTTGATTGCAATAGTGGTCGATCCAGACACTTACCTATTTTGTATATGAAGGCCACACCTATTAACAGGGTCATGAAACTTGTCACGGGGATTTACGATCTCATCAAAAATAAAGCTAACGAGTTGTTTTTGCACAGCTCTGATCTGCCCCGGCGAGAGTTCTGAACCTCGTTCACCCATATGGCTGCTAATGGCTCCTGTTTGGGTGTGCAAGAACTCACATACATAGTAGTCACATAAATTTGTGTCGGGCGGCTGAGGCAATATCTGTGAGCAAACTTTAACCCGCTCTGGCGAGAGTCCTGAACCTCGTTCATCCATATGGCTACTAATGGCTTCTGTTTGGGTGTGCAAGAACTCACATACATAGTAAGCACATAAATTTGTGTCGGGCGGCTGACGCAAGATCTGTGAATAGAAAATATAAGGTGTAAAACGGGTGCTTGAAAAGTTATAGATAGCTAATTAAAAAGCTAACATTACTTTAGAGGCTCGTACTACATTAAATTGTTGTCTAAATTCCCCCTCGATCTTCGAACGGAACCTTTTTGAATGCACTAGACACATGATTACGATCTTTTAATGATTAGAATTTATTTCAATTGAAAGGAAATAGAATTGGTACAATATTAAAAGCAACAGGAATACCGGTTGAGCAAGTCGATCATGCCTTGGTACCGGCTAATTGGATGCCTTCACAAGTCAGAAAATGTGGTCTGGCTACGATCTAGCTCAATAATCACAAGGATCTTGTGATAATTAAACCTAAAAATATTGTATCAATGTATGTAAGTAATTAGTTGTAACATCGTGTTATGAAAAAGGATTAGAACTAGTAGGTGCAAAATCACGTACTCATAGTTTCATGGTAGATATTTCTGTGAATGAGAATTTTGACCCATGAGAGCTTCGTAAACTGTATCCTCTATGACTGTTGGCAAGTTTGTGAGCATCTTTTGGTTGACTTTTAATGGGTCAATGAATTTTGTGTCAAATATTTTGTTCCTTCTAAATCTTTGTATCTCAATTCTATATAAGATGGACACTTACAGAACCCAACAGCTCATCAGGCCCAAGTCGTGGGCGTCATTCTGGTAGTTTGTACATCACCTCCTATTCGATATAAAATGAACCTTCCCTGTGGAAAAAATCTTCTTGTATGTATTTGATAGTGAACGCAACTAGACCATTATTGTACGATTTCAAATACCAATCAGGCAATTGCCGCATCTTTGTTGGTACCTGAGCAAGGTCCTCCCGCTTAACCAAAGCCCCGCCCCTTACGAATTTCCATTTTGTCACTTCTACATATATACTCGATATCCTTTATGCCCATTGAATGCTCTGTAGCAAGTCCAGTTTTTTCAAAAAAATCTTTCATCTCCTTGGCTTTCTGCTCAGCTGACTGCTCATCTCTACCTTGTTCCTGTTGTTGGCCCTCGACAATATCCGCTCGTAGTCTGATACAAGAGGCTTGTCTTTTGAATTCCTAAGATTTTTAATTGTCGCCATGGATCTGTACAATTTGTCGGTAAAGGGCTGAATCTTCTTAAGAGGTGATTTTTTTTTAAAAAAAAGTGCAACAACATGAGCTATTAAATCCGCATCGAGCTCCTCTGAGTTTTCATACATCAACTTTGGAACTTGTGCCAGCTTCTTGGGAGCTAGTGACTGAGCAGTCTTGGTTGGTTTAGCTATCACCTTGTGAGTTGCTGGCCGAGTAGGTGATAGCTTTGGAGTTGCATCGGGTTGTTCTAAGGTGATGTTGGGGGTGAACTGCTGATGTTTGCAATGTCCGTGGGGTTGGGCTTCTTCTGCCATAGTTCTGGAGGTATCTCAGTGGAGAGGACACGTCCACGTTATGTCCAAAGATGATGAACCTTTTGCACCATAGGATGAAACTGTGTAGCGCCTCTCCTAGCTTCATAGTCCCCCGTCACCTCCAGGAATGACGAGGAGAAAGTTATCGAACCCTGGGCATACCTCCTCCAACGAGACCTTGAAGTAGCCCAACGGTAATTGTTCGCCATGGAGGAGTTTTGGCGATTCTTACGCACTACAGAATTGATCCGCAAGCGGACGGATATCGCAGTAGTTTTCACCCGGGAGTATTCCAAGGTATCGTTTTATTCCTCAGGGAACGAGGGTAAGGATATCACAATCGGTTGGTAATTCTATCTCTACTATTTAAGATAGCAGCTAATATAAATAGTAGGGGTAAGGATAATGATATAATAAGATAACAAGTAACACACACAGGAGTGTAGAAGATAAAGCAGACAGACTCATATAGTGGAGGTCCACGAGACGAGTATGATGTTCCTACAGTAAGTTCAATCAATTACTAAGCTTGAGCCACTAGATATATCAATGATATAATTGTTTAAGCACTTCTCGGAGCTCGGTCAATTCACTGCCACCCGCTATCAGTTAAGAACAATGGATGATTATGATCACCCTCAATTGTGCTCGACTGGGTTGAGACTAATGGGGCGAACTTTGCAAAAGATGATACCACTCGGATAGCAGGGTTGTCACCACCTGATACCTACCGCACCATCGTTGAATCAGGTGTCTATCGAGGCATAACTAGTTTCAAACACCACGTTTGCTATTAGAGCTGATCACTCTCTCGAATCCTTGGAGAATGATCTAAGTTCCATACGTAGGCAATCCTAAATATTTGAGGATGAACCCAGACTTGATACTAGACGGATGTAAACAGGGCTCTAATAATTCCACTCTCTCAACTATGCGGAATATAAATGCTCAACTTATATAAATAATGAACTTATATTCAATATCAAAGTTTTACAAGGAAAAGGTAAAGATATAAGAGCCATTACCTGAGTTCCGGAAGACGCTTCCAGAACTCAGAGCCGCAGCTTGACTCGGCTCTAACTCCCACACTAAGTACTACTCTTGCAAATGACAAAGTGAAGCTCCAAATGTAGGTGTATAATTTTGTACTTTAACAACCGCCAACACACTCCCCAATTTGAACTTTTGCTCGTCAGACCCGGTGGATCAGGATTGTATCAATATCATTATTTTGCAAATATTAAGTGCACAAAATAATACTCCTTTGGTTAGTATCATAAGCTGGTACAAGTGTACGCAAAACCATTATCTCTTATACCCGTAGGGCTTCTAATATTTCACCTTGTCTTGGGTGGTTGGGAGATAGAACAGCTCAGATAGAACATTGTCTAGCTACCCCTCGTTCAGGTTAGTTCTCGGAGTTTGTTAATCTTTCAAAACTTAGTTCCTCAAAAGGTACCCTCAAGTCGCTCAAGTGGTATTTTATTTAATCCTCACCAAGGCCATAGGCCGGAACTATTCCTATGTTCTATAGGCTTAAATGGAGCCCTAAGTAGGAAAAGATCGAAGAACATAAGTGCAAAGGATGTGAGGTACAAATAAGTCCATCACATCGGATCTTGTGTTTATGGAACAATCTTTAAATATGACTCCTTTATTCGAGAAAATCCCCCTTTAAGGATCAATTTTTGGAGAGGCAATATTTTTTTATGGGAACATTATAATGTTTCTCCAAATTTCCTCTTTTTTAGCCTCTCAATTTTCAAGATAATTGAAGGAGTTCTTTTGGAAATTTTGGAGTTTTGATGGGCAGACTGTATAGGTAGGTATACACAATTGAATAGTTTGGCCAATTTTGAGTAGTGAAAGAATACCTGACGAATGGAATGCTTAATTCTATTGTGGAAATCAGCATAGCCAGATATGAATAAGGCTATAACTCAAAGGATACACAAAAGGAAATGACCGGCTTTGAATATAGGCTTTAAATTCTTTTCGGTATTTAGCTATGGTGGGAAGAAAAGCCATTGAGGAACTTATCTCCAAATATTTATTAAATCCTCTGAGAATTTTCCTTACTAAAGGTATGAGCTGACTAAGCTCTATACTTAGCTATATCATATCTCACACAACTTAGATTTGGATCAATATTTTAGCTCATACTGCAAAAGAGTATGGTAGATCAACTTATTTCAGTATAGATTATGGTAGATCACAACTAATACCAATAAATGGTAAACTGCAAAACAGTACTCATTTGTATATCCAATATTTACCTAATGATGATAGAGCAATTTTTCATAATTTCCTTGGGTACAAATCAAAGCTTATGCTATTTTATTAAAGGTAAGCAAATATTTTGGTATTTTTAGAATTTTAAAATTCTTATGGGTTTTTGTGTATTTAACTAACTAAATCAATGATATTTTCATTAACACAATAACCAAGAAAAAAAATGAGACGGAAAGACAAAGGACAATTAACAGGTATAGGCAGGACGAGACGGCATGCAAAGCTCGGTAGAGCAGAATGGCAAGCAACCACAACATCCGCAAGAGCAGCGAAGCGAGTGGGATGACAGAAAATGCGTACCTCAATGAGCCGATGGGTCAAAACCCATGTGACGGAACCATGCCGCGAGCATCTGTGTTTGCTGCCACGACATTCGTGTTGGTGTGGAGGCCATCATTAATCTCTTGGAAGAAGTTGGTGTGTTGATGCAATGTCTCATAGACATGCCCCATGTCATCAACTAGGGTATCCACCTTACCTACCACGAACCGAAGGTCTCTAGCAAATGGTTCCATGTAGGAAGAGTATCTAGTTGATGTGAATTGTCCATCTCTTCCTAAAGTGGGACCTTGTCCATATGGATAATGACATCCTCCAGTTTCTTGTTGTCAGGAACTTCCGGCTTCATGCTGGTGAGTGCCCCAACCAGACTTTCTCCACCATACCCATGTGTATATGGGGTCCATGGGTCCCATCCCGCACTAGGGTCAGATTGATGAGCGTCGGTGGCATCCCCCATGATTCATGGTCGGAAGTGCTGTGTTCTGGCATACCGTGTTCTTGTTGGTATTGCTGCTGGTGGTACTCGAAATGTTGGCGGCGTGCGTGACTCCGGATCACTGGGTCATGAGATACTATGCCGAGAGGATTCTCTAGCTCTAAGATTTAGGGTTAGTCCACGGGCGGTATAGAGTCCGAGACTTGGATTAGGCAAATGGATCTCAACCATGGTTCCCGAAAAACACTTGAACAAGTTTTCATTGGGATCAACCCTTAAAACAATGCTGGTAGTCCAAGATTCTCAGCAATGCTGGTGATGAAAGACGTATAGTCAATATCTCCCGCCAAATTCTTCTTCTCTAACCACTGAGTTAGCATGTTCAATGTTGGATTTAAAGGTTTTCTGTTGACCATGGCATAAAGATATTGCATTTCATCGACTCGCACAGTGCACATATCTTTTTGTGAATTTACTACCATCGCTAGCCAACGATGCATGAACCTATGAGTGCGATTATGAATATCGTTTATGCCAGGTGTTCCACCATAAACTTTGCCAGAAATTGAAAGCCCAAAATTATCACGTTTAAAGCTCTTAATTAAATTTTTAGGGGCAACTCTGCATCTAATTGAAAAGACTCGATAACCAGTCAATTTTTGCAAAGAACACTCAAATGTCTTATTAAAAAGTCTAAATCTGAACTTGGTTCCATTTTCGAGAATGCAAAGAGTGCTTAAAAATTCAAGAGTTAGAAGATATGAACTTTTTTCCGTGATGGTTGCGAAGTCGGTCCAGCCAACTGCGTGGAAGGCTTCGGTGAAGTCATCCATGAGACCAGTTTGGATCATCTACATCGGATCGTATGCCCGTGTATGTTGAAATGTCTGGTTCCTAAGCGCATCAAACATCTGTGCTTCCTGGGCATTTTGGAGGATGATATGATCCTCTAAGGTCAGAATTCTTGTCGGATGGTCTCGACCAAAAGGGGTCCCTTTCGTACCGAGTGAGTTGGAATGCCAGCTAGTGCGGTACTTAGAATGATATGAGTCCATCGACACGTCCTCTCAAGAGTGGCTCTCGAGGACCTCCGTCGGCGTATGGCTCCTTTCAGAGCTGGATGAACTGAATCTTGTGTGGATGCCCTTGGCACCCTTAGCAATGCTCTTGCCAATCTTACCGTACCACGACATATTTTCTATAGACAGGTTTAAGACCAAATATCCGAAGGGCTAACTGGACCTATTTACGAATCTCTTCTCGCATCCCCTCTTGGATGTCGCTTTTTGCTTTCTCGAGCGCGCCAGCTAAATGCATTTGCAGCTGCAGTGCCTGTCAAGCCTTGCTTCTCTAACGAGACCTATAGGTCTGTGTGTACTCAGCAAATCCACTCCTCCATGAGACCACGCCTTTACCTCGTGTACGCCCAGGGTGCTACTGGTTTTGTAGGACCCTTATTAGCTCGTTGTTCTCCCTGTTTTGCACAAAGGTGCCTTGGGACGTCTCCTCGAACGATTCAACAAACCTTGTGGCCACTTCCCTCAGCTGGGGCCAAAAACCGCCTGCCCGTCATCATCAACACGGCCACCATGAGCATAGAATAAATCCCTTGCTCTTTTCGTCGACCACTACAATGGTATGGGTACGACACCCTTCGCCAACAGCTCCTGTTCCCGCATCTCCCTTATAGGAAAAGCACTACGGTAACAACCAGGGGCCAGGTGGTGGTGGTAAACCTTCTTGGTTGCATTTCTCTTATTCTTCTCGCTCATACTTTGACCTTCTTGAGATTTCTTGTATTCCACAAAAGCATCCCAGTGTTCTTCCAACTTTACATACTTGTTGAAGTACTCATAATTTAGAAAGGAACACGAAAATATGAAAATAAGAGCTTCCGTTCGTAAAATTTGTACAAAATGTCGCCTAATTCGTAGGCGTGGACGAATTAGAGTCATTTGTTCCAACCCAAAACATATAAACAAAGATAGGAGTAATTTTTGGAAAAGAACTTTACTTTCTGAAAAGCTAAAAAGTAAAAAAAAAAAGTAACCGCGAAAATGCCCAAATTCCAAAAAAAACATAAAAGTAAATGATATAGTTTACCTGAAACAGATATCTTTGTATCTTTTTTATTCTTGTTATTTCTAACTCATATTTAAGAGACAATAAAATATGACAAAAGCTATATCAAAAACTGGTTCACGTAGGAAAGTCCGTATTGGTTTGCGTAGGAATGCATGTTTTAGTTTACGACGTCTCTTCTGTTTGGACATACTCCTTGTTCAACTTCTTTTTCAAAGTCTGAAATGCGATGGGCATCTTCCTGAATGCGTAACGTTTGACCTTCTCTTTGGTCCCCTCAGGGAATGCGAATTGCTCCTTAATATCAGCCCAGAGCAAGTTCTTCGTGTCTGTAGGGAGCTGCTCCCACTTCACTATACTAATGGGCATGTGGTCCCTAACATGGACGCCACTTGCCAAATTGAACGACACAATTGCAGCGGTGGGTGCAATAGGTGCACTATCCCCGCCGACTTTGGTGACCACATGCATTGCCCTTGACTTCTTGCTTGTACATTGCAGACGTGATTGCCTGCTCGGTTGACCTGTCTGAAAGTATAGTATAACCATGAAATATTCATATCATCTATGCATGATAGTGGAACCGATGTCATATGCATACTGAATGTTTACCTCGGTGGATTGATTGGCCTCATCGGGCTCTACGGCCTCGTCTAGCTCTACAGCCTCGACGACCTTATCCAATAGGGGTTCGCGCTCCCTCGAATAATACAAATCATATCCCACAATAAAAGATTGCAAGACCTCATTAGCATCATAATCATCGCCATCCATCGTTGTTTTTAACTCTACAATAAGGCATTAAAAATAATGAACAACGAACAGAGATAAAAATTCGACATTGTGATTGTTCTTAGCTAGTGTTGCATCATCGTCGTGCTAATGTAGAAAAATAGATTCACACAACAAAATAGTTCCACACAACAAAATATCACGATTCACTCGACAATTCGACTAGTTCCTCTTGTAAAATTTCGACTAGTTGCTAATGTATAAAAATAAAAAATAACTAAACAATTAATATAATGATTCACATAACAAAATAGTTCCACACAATATATGCAACTTTTACAAAATGCAACAGCATATCGGTAACTAGCAAGTGAAAATTAAATTTAACAGCAGATTAGTAATGGTTATGACAATTAAAATTAAAATTAACATGAAACCAGTAACAGGATTCTATAAATCGACAATTAAAATTAATGCAACAATAGATCAGTAACAGTTAAGACAATCACTATAATAAATTAAAAATTTTAAAATAAACTTTTAGCAAGTTAGCAACTTGAGAATGTCGGTGGGTCGCCGTCGACAAGGCCGGAGGAGCTTGGGGACATCACCGGCGCGCAGGGGCTCTCTGCCGAGGATGAGGAGCTTGGGGACGTTGCCGGCGTGAGGGGGGCCAGCGGCGGCGCTAGGGGACGGCGGCACGTGAGGAGCCATCGCCGGCGTGTGAGGGGTCGCCGTCGAGGATGACGAGCACGGGGATGTCATCGGTGCGAGGGGGGTCGGCGGCGACTCTAAGGGATGGTGGCGCGCAGCGAGTCATCGTCGGCGCGAGGGGTCGCCGCCAAAGACGAGGAGCACGGGGACGTCATCGGTGCGAAGGGAGTCATCACCGGCTATAGGGAACGGTGGCGTGCAGGAGGGTCATCGCCGGTGTGGGGACGTCGCCAGCGCGAGGGGGGTCATTTGCGGCGCTAAGGGACGGACGCTAGAGTTGGAGCTATTAGGCGCAGAGAGAGATTTGAGAGAGATTGGGCCGGCCTCGCGCACTCCTCAATATAAGTGGGGGGCTCCAGTCCCGGTTGGTAACATCAACCGGGATTAATTTTTCAAAATAGTACCAGTTCATGTTACCAACTGGGACTACGGACCCCACAAGCGCCAAATTTTTGGGGAAAACTGTAATTTGCGTGAAAAAAGTTTGTATGAAGGGGAGGCACTGCCGAGACTCGAACCTTCGACTAGCGGTTGAGCATTCCCTGTGCCACGCGCTACTAGCCAATGTGACCAAAAGATTGTTGTCAACAGGTAAGGGCGCAAAAATATTTATACATACCTAGTTTCATCGCCACTGGAGCAACTGTGCCATTATCACGTGACAATTATGTGATTTTAGATGTACAATCTTATTCTCTTTTGTTTTTATCAGTCTTTTAATGTTGAGTACCCAGAGGGGACCTTCACGCTGCTCAAGAACTTCACAATTCTTTTTTCTCTTTCTTGCTCGGAGTATAGTTTGTAGGGTGTAGGTAATGTTGTCCTTTTGCTCTTTTTTTGGATGTAGGTCGTTCCTGACTCCCAGTAGTTGCAGGTCCTTGCTTGAAGTGTATGTTTTGATTTGCCATACATATCTACGTAGCCTAGCAGGTTCAAGCAGACATTCTTCCCAATATGCATGTAGTCTAGTGAGTGATGGACATCTAAGTCTATGCAATAAAGTAAGTCCCATAATATAGACTTCTTTCAAATGGGCTTCTCATGATCTTGTTCAGTCGGGACAAACTTGCTACCGGGACCCTTTCCGAATACTACTTTTAGATCTTTTACCATAAAAAATACTAGTGTCCCACTCTGATGATGTTGCTTCTTGCGTTTCTCTTCTTTCCCATCGAAATTCTCACCCTTCCTCCGTAAAAGGTGCCTCGGATGGAGGAATCTACGGTGGCCTGTATACATAACCTTACGAGAGTTTTTCAGGTACCGACTGTCAGTATCCTCTAAGCACTAGATGCAGCCTTTATATCCTTTGATAGACCCGACGGGTTACCTAGTGCAGGCCAGTCATTGATGGTCACGAACAACAATGCACGTTGGGTGAAGTTCTCTCTCTTGTACTCGTCCCAGACACGTGCACCATCAGGGCAGAGCGTTAGCAGATCTTCAACCAATGGTTTGAGGTACACATCGATATCGTTTCAAGATTGTTTCCGCTCTTGGATAAACAATGACATCATAATACACTTTCGCTTCATACAGAGCCAAGTAGGAAGGTTGTACATATAGAGTCATAGGCCAACTGCCGTGACTACTGCTCATCTCGGTGAACAAAATCATCCTATCCTATTCAATCCAAACCTTATGTTCCTCGCATCCCCAACAAAGTTTGGGTATTTCCTATTGATTTTCCTCCACTGGGAGCCATCAGCTTGGTGCCTTAGCCTTCCATTGTCTTTACGATCTTCTTTGTGCTGGCGCATCAACTGGGCATGACTTCTGTTTGCAAATAAACACTTTAGGCGAGGGATTATAGGGAAATACCACACCACCTTAGCGGTGGGTCCATTCTTCTTACAATCCCCTCAACCTCCCCTGAGTCATCATGCCTTGTCTTATACCGCGAAGTTTTGCAATCTGGACAAGCTTTCAATTCCTCATACTCATTTTGGTAAAGGATACAATCGTTACAACATGCATGCAACTTTTGTACCTCCAAGGGCAAACGACTTGTTTGACGTCATATGTACTTTCGGGCAGCGTGTTACCCTCTTGAAGCAACTTCTTTATTAGGCATAACAACTCGTTTAATCCTTTGTCAGACAATCCATTGGTAGCCTTCCATTACAACAGTTCGAGTACAGTAGGCAACTTTCTGTGTTGGCAACCTTGGTACAATAGCGTATTGTAGTCCTCCCACATGCACTTAAACTTATCGTACTATCTTCCATTTTTGAATTGTATTTCTTCATCTAGCAGCATCTTTTCTAGGTCATTATCGCCAAACTCCCCCAATTTATCTTCGAAAGAATAGTGTTGGCCAACGTTCGATATATTGTCGTCGTCTTCTTCTTCTTCTTCTTCTTCGTCGTCGTTGTCTTCCCTTATAATATCTTCTTCACCATGCTTGGTCCAACAGGTTTAGATTGGCATGAACCTCTTGTAAGCAAATGGAAGTGAATGTGGCCAGATCCTAGCCACTCCTTCTCATTCTTGTAGTCCACGCATAAACAGCATATGTAGCTCGACGTCGTGCACACAGTTTCTGCATGAAGGAAAGCGTCCAAACCCTGCAAAAACTCCGGGCAACATCGATCCGTGTACATCCATTGCTGGTCCTTGTACATTATGTTATACAAAAATAATGAATTATTGAACAATTCCCAAAATCCAAATTAAAATAATAGTTACTTTCTTAAAATATCAATCTACTTTTAATACAACTAAATTTGTAAAACAACTATATTGCAATGCATAATTTTACATTCATTATAATATAATGATTATTTGCTCGACAAGTTACTGAAAATCTAGATTCAAAAGTTATGCAAATTACAATCAGACACGACAAGTTCTTGCCACGTAATGACGCACACAAAAGATCAATTGTTCGATTCATGCCTAGATTCGAAATTATTCGTCAACCATTAAACCAAAATTAAACTAAAATTGAGGTACATCCACACCTTCAATGCGAGCTACATCATAAATCAAACAAGTTTTAAGCTTAGACTACAAAAAAGAACAAGCTATACATCGATCTACATTGATAATCTTCATGGATCATAAATGGGGAAAAAATCAAACTTTATTCATGTTTGAAGAAAAATTGAAGCACCATATAACATCAAATGTAGTGACCAATGAAGTTGCTAACCCTGCTTAACTTGTGTTTTGAGTAACTGGACCACAAACGAAAAATTTGTGTTGCTCTGGTTGGGACTCGGGCACCGCTGTGCTGCTTTGGTGGGGACTAGGGAATAAGTAGTAGTTCAAATATAGCAGTCCAGTATTGGCTGAAACCACGAACCGGCACCGAATTCCCCAAGACGCTAGGTGAGCAAACATTACCGGCCAATTAGTAATGGCTAGAGCACAAACCGATATTGATATGGTCGCACGGCCCCTTAACCATTGAACCGGTACCGTTGCCACTGCCAGTCCCGGTTCGGGCCCAACTAGTACTGATGTGCCAGTAGGGAAGGCCTGTTCTCTAGTAGTGTAATATTCAGCCATTCGTTTATCCTGAAAAAACTTTCTTGTGCTTGTAATTAGCTTGTCGTACTACTAGAGAAGTGGGTTTTACTACCGACACATCTCTATCTATTATCCGCAGACCAGTAGTGACGATACATCACAATAGATTTGAGTCATGAACTGGCAATGATACCTATTTGACCTCTGAACCAATAATGGTATCTATACATCACCACCGATTCGTGGCTCAAACCGGTGGTGATACTTTGAGGCACTATTACTACAAGTTTATAATATCCTCATTTTCAAAAATTAAAATCATATGCAACATGACAATGCATTGCATTCAAAATATTTTAGAATTTTATAACTTTTAAAAATGATTATGTTACCTCTAATATCGTCTATACCCCTAAAGCTAATTTAATTTAAAGAAGAAGGTTTACAAGAAAAAAATACTGCATAATTATTTTATTTACAAAAGTATGTAATTTTATTTCGACTGATTTGAATTTTAAATTATTTATCTGCACGAAACCACATTTCCTTTTTTTCCTTCCTTTCTCCCCCCGGCACCACCTCCCTAGCCAGCTGCCCCCCCAAAACCCACTTTCCTTCCTCTCCTCTTTCCTTTCCCGTTGACTGAGCCAAGCCAAGAAAGCTTCCTCCCTCCTTCCTCATATTGGAAACTCTTGCCAATAAAGAACCCGACGTTCGACTTCCAATCTTGGTATCCCTTCCTAATTCTCCTTCTACCCCTGCTGTAAAATCCCCGACGATTCCTATCCCCTCTCCCTTTGGCGTCTTTTGCAATTCTTAACTGGTGAGCCTCCTCGACCCCTCCATATCTCTCGCTGTTTGTAGTTGATCCCCCGTGACTTCGTTTTGCTTCTTGCAGTTGGAGAACATCAACCGCCAGAAATTGCTCACCATATTCCTCACCAACACCCTCCCCGTTGACGTTGTTCATTGTCAATTTGTCGACATCGTGCAATATACCCCTCCCCACCGATCCCTACTATCCCTACTTTAGCATAATCAACTTTGCATTCGTCGTCGCCAGGACCTCACCGGAGGACCTCACCAGAGGTTGCCGTCGACGCCGGCCCTTTCTCCCCCCTCAGTCGGATGTCTCCATAGCACCTCGGCCTCCCTAGGGCTGCACTACGGGCATCCTCACCCCCTTCTCCACCCCTCACACCGTTTCCCTTCCTCCTTCCCCAACCTCGCCACTGGCGCACCGCCCTAGCCGCCGCCTTCCTCCCCGACCACCGCCACCCTGGCCATGCCGCCAACTATGATATTCAAATGCATAATGGAGAAAGTGATAGTGAAGAAGTAGTTGTCGCCCAATTTGTCTTGAAAACATGGGAAGTCATATTCAAGAAGTCGGAGCATATTTATCGACATCTGAAGCCTTTGTATTTGATAGGATATATGAACAACAAGCCAATATCTAGGTTGTTAGTTGATGGAGGTGCTACAGTCAATCTCATGCCATAATACTAATTTCAGAAAGTTGGTAATGTTGGTTGAGGACTTAGTTAAGACCAACAAGGTGTTAAATGATTTCAATGGGAATCTAACTCTAGCTAAGGGAATGCTTATGGTGGAACTCATAGTGGACAGTAAAACCTTGTCGACAACATTTTTTGTCATCAAAGGCAAGGGTAGCTATGGAGCTCTTTTAGGTCATGATTGGATTCATGCAAGCTGTTATGTACCTTCTAGAATGCATCAACTTTTGATCCAATGGGACGGTGGCAAGGTGCATATGTTATCGGCAGATACTTCAAATTAGGTTGCTCTAATCAATTCAAATAATGTTGTGATTTCTAGAGCAGTGGAGTGTTTGTCTAAAAAAGTATTAGACGAGTGCATTTTCATAAGTGTTGACAAGTCAGGCTTTAAGCCGATTATGATAGAACCACACTCCATAGCAACTCTTGAAACATCGGATTTATGGAATCAAGATAACTAGAAGACTTTGAACACAATGTCAGGTCTTCATATCGGCTGATGAGTTAGAATAAGTGCGGGATATAATCAAATTATTATGGCTGAGGAAGATGTGAGCAAAATAGCTTTTAGGTAACCTGGGTCAATCGGTTTATTTGAATGGGGGTAGTGATGACTTTTGGGCTGATTAGCGCTGGAACAATCTATAAGTGGGACATGAATCTTATTTTCCATGACTTTATTAGCAAATTGGTCGAAATTTATAATAATGATGTGTTGATTAATTCACAAGAAGAGGAAAAACACTTATAAAGGGTTTTTGTCATGGTGCTCATAAGGTTTCAAAAGTATGGGATGAAGATGACTCCCAAGAAGTATGTTTTTGGATTATCGGCCGGTAAGTTCTTAGGGATCTTAGTACATCAAAGCGATAATGAATACTGAGCCTATCAATAATAAGAAGAAGCTGCAAGAGCTGATCGACAAAGTAAACCACATGCGGACGTTTATATCAAATTTATCAGGAAGAATAACATCATTTTCTCCCTTGTTAAAACTCAAAGTTGCCTATAAATTTTACTAGGGGCCAGAGTTTTGATGATATGAAAAATTATTTATCAAATCCTCCAGTGCTATTGGCCCCGACAAGAGCTATCCCTTTCTGATTATATTTGCCTATTGCAGACTCAACTGTTGGAGCTGTTTTAGTTCGAGGGCAAGAAGGAAAGGAGAGGGTTACCTGGTATTTAAGCCGACATTTGTTATATCCTGAAACAATACACGTCAGTAGTAAACTATTGCTTATATCTTTACTTCGCATGCACTAAATTGAGGCATTACTTGCTGGATGAGGAATGAAAAGTGGTTTGTCAAATAGCGGTTAAATTAAACTCATGTTGAATGCTACAATTGTGACAGGTCGGCTTGGTAAGCGGGCTTATGCTTTGATTGAGTTTGGTCTAACCTATGAGCTAGCAAAAGCACTTATGGGACAGACAATAGTCGATTTTGTGGCGGATCATCAGCCGAGTGTTTAGTTGGTCATTGTTGCCGCTCGGATTCTATTCTTGAATGGATCTGCATGCAGCCTAGGGTGTGGAATTGGTTTGTATATAGTTTCCCTTAGGGGGCAACTTTTGAGTTTGCATTCAGTACAGATTCTGCCTATTCAAACAATCGTGTTGAATATGAAGCTCTGATCAAAGTTTTGAAGCTACTTAGAGAAGCAGAAGGATCGATTCGATGAATGCTTATGGTGATTCAGAATTGATGGTAAAACAAGTTATGGGTGAACGTAAGTGCAAACATGATGTTTTGAATGGATACTTGGGTGAAGTGTTGGAATTGGCTAAAGGTTTCATGGCATTTTTTAGTCCATCACATACCACGTGAGCTAAACTTCAAAGCTAATCTTTTGACGCAACTGTTTGATGAGAAAAAGACAATGGCGTCGATCATCCGCAACCCAAAAAATGATTATTGATATTTTTTGCGGATTAATTAAGACCCACCATCAATCAGGCCCAATTTTGGCCCAATTAATATCAACAAACCCTAAATGTCAGCTATAAAAACTGGTTCAAGGGTCAACCCTATAGGACGAATCCATCCGTGCACAGCATAGGCCTCAGGGCGGCAGCTGGAAAAAAAAAGGTTAAGGAGGGAAGAGGGCGCTGCCCCTCTCCCTATCTCTTCCCTCACCTCTCTCCTTCTCTTATCTCTCCTTCCTCCTAACTTCTCCCGTGGCGCAGCAAGGGAAGGAGCCAGCGGCGCCCAATCTCTCCTCCTTCCCTCGGCCAGTCCGGCGGGGAGGCGGCGCCTTGGATCGGCGCGGCAGCACCCAAGGTGGCTTGCGGTGGCCTGTCCTCCACCTTGGCCCGACGACCAGTAGCACCCGGCTCCTTCCCCTTGGTGCGGCCCGGCTCGGCGGCGCTGTGTCGTGACCCCGGTACTTGTACAAAAAATTCAACACCATGATGCGATACTAATCCCAGGCTAGTATCTCATGATGAACAAATAGACGGACATCCTCGTAGATGTAAACATTAATTTACTGAATAAAATAATAGTTTAAGGTATTAAAGGTTTCAACATTCGCCTTGTTACAATAATGCATGTGACCCTGCTCAGTAGAACTAAATATTAAGAACGAAATAAACGACGATCAGAGTGGCGAGGAATAATTGGTGATGACATCCAAGATTGACCCGAACACCATAGCTAACCTTGCACCCTTCACTAGGATCCTCCTGATCTGGCTTGTATCCTGAATAACCAATACATCCGTAATAGATATAATGAGTACGCAGCTATCAAGCAAACAATCCTTAACAATGCATGTATGAACAAGAGATGGATAGTTGTTTTGCCAAAACAACACCTATCTACTCAAATGTTTGTTTAAGCATTAATTATTCTGTTAACACAAGTGAACATTCTATTACACGGAATGCACATGCACTCTCTTCCTACACTTGACCAAGGGATGGTCAAGCGGCAAATCAGGCACTCTCTACCCACACATAACCCCATATAGGTGATCATGCAGCACAACGAAACGGGCACTCGTTGCCCACACATGACCAAGAGATGATCATGCGGCACAAGGAAATAGGCACTCTTTGCCTACACACGCCCAAGAGCATGCGGTACAACAGAACAGACACTCTTTGCCCACACATGACCCAGAGATGGACATGCAGCACAACGATACATGCACTATCTGCCCACACTCAACCAAGGTATCGTCGAGCGGCTAAATAATACAGGCACTCTCTGCCTAGTGCCCACAATCGACCAAGGGATGGTCAAGCGGCTCTACAGTTACTCTCTACCCACACATGACCAAATAACGGTCATGCGGCACAAATCCTAGCCCTTCACCATATCAACCCACAACCCAATTTTAGTTGATCAAATTCATCTTGAATATCATCATGAAACCTTAGCTTCATAATCTGCAATTTTATTAAAAGTGACTCATATTACTTACCCAAGCACATCTAAGCAACTACATAAATGATAGGCTAGAAAAATCACTAAGGGTTCGGCAAACAAGACTAGTACATATTAGTTGATTACTAATATGAATTTGGGATAGAAACTCACAGACTAATCAGATTATGCATGGAATTAACAAATAACGATAAATAAGGATTTAAGAAACTAGGAACCAATATACATCTAGCTTGCCTTCGAAGAAGTTGGATCCTTGCGAGTCTACAGCAATTCCCAGGCAGCAGTCCTCGCAACAGTCACATGAAGAATCTATGCACAGGAAAAGAAACAACAAAGAACAACAAATTCAGTAGAGAGAAAATAGTTAATAAAAAATATATGAAAATTCTAGGGATGGCGGCATGGGTGGCATGGCGGATGTGGGTTGGCTCTGCGATACGCGTCAGCGGCGCCAATCGTGAGGTCACTGGCGGCGATGTCGGTGGCAGTGGCGCCCATGGGTGCAGCAGAACTTCGGCGAGGGTTTTCTCGGGATAGGGATTTTGGTTTTGGGCGCTCTTGGTACCGTTGGATTCGTCTCGACGAGATCTTGGACGTCCTAGATGCTCACCAAGACTCGAGTGTCGAAAACCGGTGAGATTTCTTTGGGAAGCTCTTTGGAGGCTAGGGTTTGGTGGCTAGGGCCCCAACCTTGAGGCTTCACGGGTTGTAGTCGTTAAGGGGGGATCTTGTGGGGTTTATATAGTGCTAGGGAGGGGTAGGTTCGGCTGGGAGTAAGTAGGAAAGGTTTAGGAGTTCGAATTCGACTCGAGTAGAATTCGGAGCTTGCCAAATTGGGAATCCGACTTAACCTTCAAAATTTCCGCTAAAACTCGGGGAATATGTTGTTTGAAGCATGAAGAAGACATTCTAATATTTGGGGATTTTTTTAAAAATATTTCTCATTATTTCATGCGAGATACCTTCCAAATAAAGCCTTTTTGGGCTTAATCCGAATTTGTGGTGACAAAAAATTAGGAAAAGGTAAGTCATATATTTGGGAACCTAGGGTATGTGTTGACACTGTCCCATCCGAATTTTAAGCAAGGATAAATAATAGCTATAATAGGTTTTATCATAGACAAATAATAAAACAAATTTTATCTTAGCTCTCATCTCTTTAAAATACACTTAGAACACCTAATAACTTTAGCCCATGTCATCCTTTCATCACCAGCAATGGTGCCCTAACGTCGGTTTATGCATGTCGCTCGTCTGCCACTACCAGGGAAAGGGTCTTTAATCCCGGTTGGCAACTGGTCCCGGTTGCCAAATCGGGACAACTCCTAGGGACTGTAGGTCACAAGTTTTTAGTGCCTGTTTCCCCAACCGGGACACGTCGGTGTATGCTTGCCGCCCGTCTGCCACTACGAGGGAAAGGGCCTTTAATCCCGGTTGGCAACTGGTCCCGGTTGCCAAATGGGGACAACTCCTAGGGACTGTAGGTCACAATTGTTACCACGGTGTAGAAAATATCTAAAAAATATGTCGAACACAAGACTCGAACCTAGAACCTCTTGTCACCACGGGACTCCGCAACCAGGACACAATTATTACCATGGTGTAGAAAATATCTAAAAAATATGTCGAACTCAAAACTTGAACCTAGAACCTCTTGTCACCACGGGACTCCGCACTCACCCTTCTAACTAACCCACCCAGCCACGCGTATTTACTAGTCTAGGATATACATTCCTTTTGAAGTATGCTGGAACGAGCCTTTAGTCCCAGTTCCTAACACGAACCAGGACTAAAGCTTACCTTCGGCTCCGATTCGTGTTACGAACTGGGAATAGTTTGTGCCCGTGCCAGCTGGTATATACTTGTCTGCTAAAACACTCTTCCACTATAGGAATCCGTTTTAATTTCGTCGGCCAAAAAATGACGAAATTAGGGGCTAAACCGACGAAATTGGTATAATTTCGTCGGTTTGCCAACGAAATTAACCCGGCGAAATGTGCTAGACGAAATTAAACGCCTTTTCGTCAGTTGCCGAAGAAATTACTGTATTTTCGTCGGTTTCACAGACCGACGAAATTAAAAAACGGATGGCCGCGTGGGCGATGGAAAGCTGACGTGGCACTTAATTTCGTCGGTTTGGGCCGACGAAATTAACGATCACGTCAGCAAAAAAAATAGCAGGGCTCGGTTTGCTCTGGATGACGTGGCTATTAATTTTGTCGGCCAAAACCATTAATTTCGTCGGTTTTGGCTGACGAAATTACATATTTTTTTAAAAAATAGGGTGCTGTTTTATTCATAGAAAAATCACAAAAAATCATAGAAAATCATAGAAAATTCAGAAAATTCACAGAAAATTCACAAATATTCATATCATCATAAACATGTAACCAACATCACATGATGCATAAGAGCACATAGATAGAATTAATAGGGGAAATATGAGAAGGAAATGGTTATAAATGCCGGAAATTGGAATTTGGATACACGACAAGGCTTGCTTTAATCAATTTCCTACAACCTTCAGATATTATAAGACAAGTTTTAAGCACTGTAGACCCCAGAACTTTAGCATAGATAGGTGGAATGCAATTTAGAAAAGAGATAGGTGGCATGCAATTTAGAAAAGAGATAGGTGGCATGCAATTTAGAAAAGAGATGTTTCCTTGCCCTTCTTGTCTCCACCAATCTCAAAATGCTTGCACCTCTGCACACAGAAAATTAAAATAAGCAACCAACACTACAGCAAAAAAAGACGATAAAAAATTAAAATACAAATTCCTCGTTGACACTGATATCCCCTGCAGTTATCTAAATCCTAAGGAAATCAACCACCTTTCTCGAAAGATAAAAAAATTACGTGTCTATGAATTTTTAGACAAGACGTGAACAGCAGATTGTTTTTTTTAAATGGATGCAGAAAGATGTGTCATTCTAGCATGCATAGAATATGATGTGACTTATGTCTCACTACAAGCAGCTGTTGCAATGTTCAAAGATATTTCTATCACACCACCTCTAGTTTTCCTAATAAAGTATCGGTTCCAAGCTTTTAGAATTTCATCAATCCCATGGCACAAGCAAAATACAACAAACTATTGAAATTTGCTAAATTATAAACTAAATAAAATCATGATGATGGTTTTAGCATAGATGGTAACTGACGGCGTGCTCACCGCTCAACCACTGCGGATCACACCCCTATCAGATTTTCTATGTTGCTAGCCGATCAGCTCGAGCTCAGTTCGATTCGAGCGTCACGCACGGCGAGGAGCGACTCACAGAGTTTACCCAAGTTCGGACCCCCTCTCGGGTAACAGTCCTACTCCTGCCGAGCCCTAGCTCTTTTCTTGTTGTGGTTGTGTGGAATACGATTACAGAATGTTTCGAACCCCCTTTCCCTTCTCTCTCCGCCCCTTTTATACAAGTCTCGAACTGGCGGAGAGAGTAGGCAGTACAGTACTCGCAGTACACTGATAAGACGTGAGGAACGGGACAAGAGAGACGAAAACGTGCTGCTACTGTGCCGTATGGCGCCGCCCACGCGTACACCGCAAGTGGCTTCTGACCCGTGTGAACACGCCAGTGAGACTGCGGGCGGGGCCCAGCTTGCTCCTTCTGACGCGGGCGGCCAGCTTGATGATGGCAAACTCTCTCTCTGCCGGTCAATTCCGCGGTGCCACAGTGACAGTTGATCAGACCCGCAGAAGTCACTGTGGCGATAATCATGTCTTCGCCTGTCTATCTGCGCGTAATGTCGCATTGAGTGCGCCCGTCCTTCGCAGCAGGGGGAGCCTTCGCCCAGAAGACTTCTTTCGGAACGCTCCCTGCCACGCGGGCCCTACCTGACAGTGAGGGACCCTACGCGCGCCGAGGGGCTCGCCCACACGCTGGAGTCTGGTCGCCCGCCTGACGTGTGGGGCCCTCGCCCGGCGCTCTGAGGGGCTCGCCCACACGCTGGGGTCTGGTCGCCCGCCTGACGTGTGGGGCCCTCGCCCGGTGCTCTGAGGGGCTCGCCCACACGCCGGGGTTTGGTCGCCCGCCTGACGTGCGGGGCCCTCGCGCGGCGCTCTGAGGGGCTCGCCCACAGGCTGGGGTCTGGTCGCCCGCCTGACGTGTGGGGCCCTCGCCCGGCGCTCTGAGGGGCTCGCCCACACGCTGGGTCTGGTCGCCCGCCTGACGTGTGGGTCCCTCGCCCGGTGCTCTGAGGGGCTCGCCCACACGCTGGGGTCTGGTCGACCGCCTGACGTGTGGGGCCCTCGCCCGGTCTTCTCCAACACTCTTCATGCCCCGGTATTTATTATACCGACAGTAACTTAATAGTATTGTAAGTGCATGGCTAAGTGATTGCAACAGCCATAATTGTTTCTAATGGCTGAGTGGCTGTCATAAAATATTGTAAGCAGATATGCAATTAAGTATGGTAAGGGCCATAGGACCACACTAAGCCTAGAATTAGCTCACCCACAAAGAGCTTCGGAAGGAAAATTTAAGAAGGCAACACAAACATGCATGCAGAAACGAAGCAGAGAATTATAATGATAGAAGAATAGATATGACTATACGAGACTAGATAGCACTAACATCAGGTAGGATAGACCATGGCCCCTCTGCTTCCAATATATTTTGAGCAAGTACAAACAGTAGAAAGTCTGTGATATGAAATCTCTTAATGAAATCTATT
Organism: Raddia distichophylla; assembly: GCA_005191435.1. Classification (NCBI taxonomy): domain Eukaryota; kingdom Viridiplantae; phylum Streptophyta; class Magnoliopsida; order Poales; family Poaceae; genus Raddia; species Raddia distichophylla. Next base: position 349,215 of record SPJY01015489.1, on the reverse strand, counting down.
CCTCATATCTAAGGAGATTTAAGTGCTGAATGCATTAAGTAGCTTGATAGCAACAGTATACATGAAAAATACTATAAATTCTTTATACGAAGCAACATTAAACGAAACAGGATCAACCAGATAATGAAAACACAGCAATACAATTATACAAAGCATATTTTTTAGAATCATGGAAATGTGAAAATAATAAGCACTGAAGCACACTCACCATAGTATACCAGATTGTGAAGGTTCTCTTTGCTAACACGCTTAAATACATTGCTTTTAATCTCAGCAAAATGAATGCATAGTATACCATATGGAAGCAGCAGCAAGAATACAAGGAAAAATCTATGGTGTAATTGGAAATGGAGGTTATGATCAGGTCAACAAGTGTGCATCCGTGCATAGATTTGACTCATTTTAGTTTGAATTGAACAAATCCGACAGCAAGAATGTATAGAATGTAATAAATTACTCCGAACAATATAAAAAAAATATAAGATACTGTAATTCATAGCAAAGGATGTAAAATGCAAGGACAGCTAGCAATAGCCTCATCCAAAAGAAACTGCATCAGTTCAAATGTAACATTATCTGCTGAACATGTCGATAGTACTTCAGCTGAATTGAACAAAACTTGCAGCACATCTTCACCAAATTATTGACAGAGTTTGTCAAAGATCTAAGAAGAAAATAGATCCAATAATGCAATTCTACAAGCCCGCTACCGGCCAGTCTGCCAAGGTGAGTTAAAACCTACGAGTGCAGTCATTAGAAAAAAATAAAACAACTAGCGCATGGACACTGGATTTTTCTCTAATCATACAAAATCTCGTTGATCAATCATGCACCTTCACAACAATCTAGATCAATTGCATGAATTTGAACCATAACCTCATAATCGGCATCCAAAGCGGTGGTACATTTCACTCCCTGCTCCATGGGGGATTAGATATTCAAAGCAGCCACTCCATTTCATCAACGCTTACCTTTCTCGTCGTAGGTGCAGAGCCTCCGAGCCAAGCGGAGCACCGAGACGCCGCTCCAGCCTCCCACGGCCACCTAAATCCCAAGCCACAAGAGTCAAGCAAAGCTTAGGAGCTCCATCCGAAAGGACTCAAAAATGTTAAAAAATATGTGAGAAGCTCGGTGGAATTAGCAAATTAGCTAGCAATTGTACTTGTCTACTTTCAATATGGGTACCGTATGCTAATTGATAGTTATTATATGATGGTCATGCTGGTAATATCAATGCTAGCAGGTTGCTAGATCCATTATGCAGTGGGGCGGCTAGATCTGGTGGGCATGAAGTAATTCCAATTCCGCCTCCTTTGATTCCGTGCTATGGCAAAATGGAGGGAGGGCGGGAAGCTCACCTGGAGGACGGAAGCGTGGACGTTGAGCTCGCGGAGCACGACCTTCCTTAGGGTGGCGATGGTGGCCTTGTCGTCGTCGGCGGCGGCGCAGTCCTCGGCCATCTCGTTGCTGGTGGGATGGGTTAGATCGGAGTGAATCGAGAGGAAGTATCCGAAGAGGAAAGGGGGAAGGAGTTGCTTACTCGCGTGCGAAGGACTGGAGGAAGTAAGCGTCCTGCGCGATGTAGTGGCGGAAGAAGTCGATGCGGAGGGCCCCGGCTGCGAGGGAGAGGACGAAGGGCGTGAAGGAGGTGAAGGCGGTCTCTCGCAAGGGGGCGGCGGTGCAGAAGCGGCGGCGGTGCCCTCGGCGACCGCCGGCGAGATGAGGCGGGGAAGCTGCGCGGCGGCCGGCGCGGTGGAGCAGGGCGGCTAGGTCAAAAAAATGGGCGGGAAGTATACGGGCCGGGTGGGGTTAAATGTGGGCCTTATTTTCGTCGGCCAGCACCGATGAAATTACCATGTGGACCCACAAAATTACTGCCATGTCATCGTCCAATGTTTTGGGAGGCGGCGACATCTTAATTTCGTCGGCTTACGAAATGAAGCTATATTTTCATCGGTTTTAGAAAACCGACGAAATTACAACCTTATTTTTATCGGTTTTTCTGGACCGACGAAATTAATTTCGGCCGACGAAAACACTTTGTTTTCCTGTAGTGTTCTATCCCAGTTGGTGACATAAACCAGGACTATAATGTGGACGAGAAATTATGGTTTTGGCCAAGTAGCCATGAAACGGGATCGATGCCACTATCAGTACGAGTTTATAGTTAACTGAGACTGATGTGACGGAATAGAAGGCCTGTTCCTTAGTAGTGTGCCGTTGCGCCGGCGCCGTACGTCTCCAACCCTCCGTTGTGCACCTGGCATCCGCCTGCATGACGTGCTGGCCCGACGTGCCGCCTCCGCCGACCGTGCTGGCACATATCTCAATTTGTTCTGCAGCTGACTTTGATGTGCTGGCCTGGCTCTGCTCGCTCTATGCCAGTCCCCGTACTGCTTGCCATCGTCTGTGGCGACGCCGGATGGCCGAGGCCCCGAGCTGCACCTTCAAGGCTTCAACCCGTCGTGGATGCTGAAGATGGTGGCATGGAGCTGCATGTTGTACCTAGCAGGTCACGAGTATACGCAAGAGAAGAATTTTATGAAAGGAAGCTTTAACTACATGGTGCGCTGATTAGAAGTAAAGAATGCTAGCATTATGTGCACGTACATGTACTATGAATGGTTCATCTCATGCCAATTAATATGATACTTGCTGCACACATCAAGCCGAAGAGCCACTTTGGCTTGCGAGCTAATCAATAACCGCGCTTGGCGCCCTGCAGCGTGTGTTCTCGACGATGACCATGGCCCGCACATCTCTCGAGACAGTGCATTGGTGCCGTCGCCGTCCTTCGTGCACGGCGCTGTCGAGCTTACGAAGCCATGGTCGATCTTCGTTAAGACATCGTTTGCAGTACACCTCGCCCTGCAACTTATGACGGCCGGCACCCTAACGTGGCGCTGCGCATCATTATCATCAAGCGAAGAAACGTGATCAACGTCACATAAAATGATGACTTTATCTTAGCGGAACCGCATTCCGCTAGAGCTAGAGAAAATTGTCTCTGAACGTCCGTGGCTGGAAATGAAGACCGCGTAAGGAGTCACATGAAATAATACCTTCATCCTTAGCATAGTACCACTTCACTAATAAAAATCGTCTCAGGACCGTTCCATCACATGGATGATCTTCGTTCGTCGACGACTTCATCAACTGCTCCATCAATAGTGACGTCATCGACCATCAAATTCCTGCAATGGGATACCTTCCCGTTTGGGTGAACAGAGCCCCAAAGCAGCGGGATACCGTCTTATTCAGGTGAACAAAGTGCCGAAGATTCACGGTGACGTGGAGATTCCGATTCCACGGTGTCACTTGATCCTCCGACAATGAACATCCCGTTAAGGAGATCTTCAACATCTTCCTCTGATGACGAACATCTCATCAAGGGCCAATTCTACGGTGCTGGCTAACTCTCCTGATGATGAACATCCCATCAAGGGTATCGTGAAGATCTCAATTCTGCAGTGCTAGATAACTCTCCTAATGACGAACATCTCATCAAGAGTATCATGCAGATCCCACTTTCATAATATCACCAATGTTCTCCTGATAACGAACATTCTATCAAAAGTATCGTGAGGATTTGAATCCCACAATATCAATACACTGTCCTGGCAATGAACATATCATTAAGGAGATCATCATCAATGCATCTCCTAATGACGAATGTCTCAAGGATATCGTGCGGATCCCAATTCTATAATATCGACACTGTCTTCCGATGATGAACATCCCATCAACGGTACTTGTGGAGATTTTAATTCCACGGTGTCAACCAACTCTCTTCATGACGAACATTGCATAAAGGAGATCCTCAACAACATCCTCCCAAATACTCACCGCATCGCGGAGATCCCAATTCCGCAGTGCCGACCAAATCTCCTAACGAGAATATTCCGTTAAGGAGAATATCAACTACATCAACTCCGATGATGAAGACCCGTCAACGACGAGTCCAAAATCCAACAATCAGGAATACTCCTGATGACACAGTGAGACCGTTAACTTTACTCCAAGCCGAGTGTTGACCATGCATTCCCCAAATTTCAACTACATCGACATGAAGCTTGACAAGGATAGGTTCAAGGCGAAACAGGCAGGCATAGCCAAATGTCAACGGCAGTGCTAGGCATTACATAGGCCCTGGTTACCCCATATATTCTACCATAGTCAATCAATCCGCCATTCCCCAATTGCATGGTGAACCACAAAGCAACGAGAAGAAAAAGACAACCCTAGCAGCTTAATCGGGAGATCATAGGCTGGCCCTTGTTTTGGTTACATCAACACAAAGAGGTTTAGTTTAGTTGACTTGTGGATGTAATTAATCAGGTGTCCTTCCAAGCTCCCAATATCCAAGAACACTATAATCACTTGAACAAGAAGTCTAGCCTACTAGGCTACAAACACCTAGCCAACCTGGTTACGGAGCACACTAATAACAAGGAGTTGTACTTCATTGTAACATTGAAATATAAACATTCTTTTTCCCTTTTCTTTTGTGTATTCTATATACATTGTCACGCTTGCAAACGCGCTTTCCCCCGTTTGTTGTGGAATTTGTGTGTGTCACAGCAAGAAGCATCGGCGTATAAAGCCAATGGTGTTTGAATTGAAGGTAGAATCAACAAATGATTAGCAAGTAGAAATTATCGGAAACTTGAAAGAACTGAAAGGAAAAGCCCATAAGAAACTTAAGTGAAAGCCTCGGAGGTATGGAACTTTTGAGTAGGGATGGAAATGGTACGGATATTATCCGACCGATCGACCGACCAAATTGATCGGACAGTAATTTCGATAGTTTTACGGATATTCGACTATTTTTACGGATAAGGATATGGATAATTTGACATGGATATATATGGATACGAATATGGAGCACTGATTATTTGCTGGATAAGGAATATCTGAGTTTTTGTTTGGATAATATCCAAATATAAAATATGGATATTATCCGAAAGTATTTTTTAAAATTTTTTAATGTAATTCTGGAATTTTTTATTGATAATTTCCTTACTTTTTTTTGAATTTTTAAATCTAGACTAATTTAATAACATTCGTGTACAAACTTTCGAAAGTTTTTTTGTAATGTTATAAATTTCCACATTTAAATTTAAATTTTGACCCTTTTTTGTTAAAATTTGGGACATATTTTTGAAATTGAATTTTTACTATCCGACTAACAATATCCGTATCCTTGTCTAAACCGATCTATATTCGGTCCGTATTCGTAACCGATGTTATCTAGTATTATTCGAATTTGTATCCATATTCGACACATTCGTATTCGGTATCCGGTAAAAAGTACGGATACGGATATGGATAGAACAATGTCCGACCTTATCCGATCCGATTACATCCCTAGTTTTGAGGGCCTTTTTGAATTGCTTGAACGCTGAAGAGGCTCAGATATTTGTGAAACACACCAATTGGCCCAGAAAATGAAATGGTTGTTGAGAATGGCTGGATATTTTTGGTCTACTATACTGGAGGATTGCTTCGAGTATTATAATAGTTGCCAAGACTACCAAAAATTTGGTAATACCTGCAATGCTCCAGCATCTACTTTGCATCTCATAGTCAAACCGTGGCCATTTAGAGGTTGGAGAGTTGACATTATTGGCCAACTATTTCCATCATCGTCAAAGGGCCGTATATTTGTTCTTGTGGCAACATATTATTTCACCAAGTAGGTTGAAACGATTCCTTTGAACTAAGTAACGGCTGTTGAAACAATCGGCTTTGTGAAAGAATATATTATATACCAATTTGGTATACCTCAAACGATTACGAATGATCAAGGGTCAGTTCTTATGTCAACGAATTTTCAAAACTACGCTCAATTAATGACTCAAGTTTAAAATGTTGAATTCATCACACTACTAGAGAACGGGCCTTCCTTACTGGCACATCAGTACCAGTTGGGCTAGAACCGGGGCTGGCAGTGGTAATAGTACCGGTTCAACAGCTAAGTGGCCGTGGGACCATATCAGTACCGGTTCGTGGCTCCAACCGTTACTAACTGGCCGGTAATGTTTGCTCACCTGGTGTCTTGGGAATTTAGTACCGGTTCGTGGCTTTAACTGATACTGGACTGTAGTATTTGAATTGCTTCTTCTTAGTCCCCACCAGAGCAGAGTGGCGCCAAAGTCCCGACCAGAGCAGAATAGTCATGGCTAAGAGCTGAAGGGATCAGTGGAGGTGCTGCCCAAATTTTAAATTTGTGGTCCAATTACTGAAAGCGCAAGTTGAAAAAGGTTAGCAACTTCATTGGTCACTACATTTGGTGTTTTATATGTGGTGCTTCAATTTTGCTTGAAACATGGTTAAAGTTTATTTTTTCCCTGGTGATGCGCTGGCACAAAGAAGATCGAAAGGACGATGGAAGACTAAGGCACCTAGTTGTTGGCTCCAAGTGGAGGAAAATCAATAGGAAATACCCCGCTTCCCGAGTGACGCACTTCAGTAGAACTCCGTTAGCGCCCTGGCGATACAGGTCCCCACCTACCAGGGCGTAGCGCTTGGCCTTGCGCGCTATCTTCTTAGCTGACGCGTCATCGTCGGGGATCACTCTGTCCCGCAGGTAGGCTAGGATAGGATCCATCCACTGACCTTCCCGGATGAGTGCGACGACGTTAGGATGGTCGCCGACGTACTCTGCCTGGCCTGGCATTTCCGCCTCAACCGTCGCAGCAGTTCTTCCGCGTCCTCCCTCCAGCTGGGGAGCTGCTGCGGGAATGCTGACGTCTCCGTCAGATGTGGAAGCTGCGTCAAGAATCATGCCGTCCCCACCAGAATCGGGGGCTGCGACAGACGGCTGCGTGAGTCTTTCCTCGAAGACCCCAGCCGAAACAGGTGCCCTTGACGAGGCAATCTGGGACAGCTCATCCGCCATGTAGTGGTCGCGTCGAAGGATGTGCGCGAAGCCCAACCCCTCGAAATGCCGCTCCAACCGACGCACCTCCGCCAGGTAGGCCATCATGACGGGATCTGAACAAGTGAATTCCTTCCTCGCCTGGTTGATGACCAGGAGAGAGTCGCCTTTGACTTGCAGCCGTCGGATACCCAGGGTTGAGGCCACCCTGAGCCCGACGAGGAGTCCTTCGTACTCCGCAGCATTGTTGGTGGCGCGGAACTCCAATACCACCAGGTGCCAAACGATGTCGTCGGTGGGACACACCAGAACGACGCCGGCCCCAGCCCCCTCCAACCGGAACGAACCGTCGAAGAAGAGAGTCCACGGCGAGGGCGCCGAGGTGTCTTCAACTTCTGCCGCCGCCGGAGTCCATTCGTTGACGAACTCCGCCCTTTGACCGCCGTCCGAGGGGCAAACTTGAGGTCGAACTCCGCCAGCTCCATTGCCCACTTGGCGATGCGGCCCGTCGCCTCGCGGTTGAAGAGGATCTCCCGCAAGGGGTACTTGGTCAACACGGTGATTTTTCGCCCCTGGAAGTAGTGACGCAGCCTTCTGGACGCCGTCAGCACGGCATACAACATTTTCTGGTGATGCGAATACCTTGTTTCTGCGTCATGGAGGACCTTGCTGATGTAGTAGATCGGGCGCTGAACTCCTTCTCTCTCCGCCACCAACACTGCGCTGACCACCTTCGGGTTTGCCGCGACATAGAGTATCAGGGGCTCGCCCAGATCTGGGGTGACCAGCACGGGTGGAGAAGTGAGGTACTCTTCAGCCCGTTGAACGCCTCCTGCACCTCCACGGTCCACTCGAACTGATTGGTCTTCTTCAGGAGCTTGAACGGGGGGAGACTCTTATCCCCCAGGCGAGCTATAAAGCGGCCCAGGGAAGTCAAACAGCCCACCAAGCACTGCATCTGCCGAAGTCGCGTCGGGTGCTTCATATATTCGATTGCAGCGATCTTGTCGGGGTTCGCCTCAATCCCCCTCTGGGAGACAAGGAAACCCAACAGCTTGCCCGACGGAACGGCGAAGACGCACTTCTCAGGATTGAGCTTGATGCAGTACTTCCTCAGGTTGGCGAAGGTTTCCTCCAGGTCACCGATCATTTCCTCCGCCTTCTTGGATTTTACCACCAGGTCATCGACGTACACCTCCAGGTTCCGCCTGATGTAGGGGCGGTGAGCAATGTGCATGGCCCTCTGATAGGTTGGGCCTGCATTCTTCAATCCGAACGCCATCCTCGTGTTGCAGTAGACGCCCATGGGCGTCACAAAGGCAGTCTTGTCTTCATCTTCTTCAGCCATGCTAATCTGGTGGTACCCGGAGTACGCATCCAGAAAGCACATCTATTCCCACCCCGCCGTGGAGTCGACGATGAGATCGATGTGGGGCAGTGGGTACGGATCCTTCGGGCACGCCTTGTTGAGGTCGGTGAAGTCGACGCACATCCTCCACCGCCCGTTGGATTTCTTTATGAGGACGGGGTTCGCGAGCCACCTAGGGTGGGCGACGCTCCGAACGACCCCCGCCCTCAGGAGCTTGTCCACCTCCTGGCGGATAACGGCCTGGCGCTCCACCGACTGCTTCCGGACCTTCTGCATGACCGGTCGCACGCCGGGGAACGTTGCCAACTTATGCTCAATCACCTTCTTGCGGACCCCCTGTCATGTCGAACGGTTGCCAAGCAAACACGTCTGCGTTAGACTGGAGGAAGGAGCCGAGCGCGCCTTCCTATTTGGCGCCGAGGGATGCGCCCACCTGAACGGTCCTCATCGGGTCTGACTCGTTCAGGGAGACCGTCTTAACCCCCGCGGACGAGCCAGGGGAAGCACGGACCTTCGCCGGAGGAGCTCCCAGACTCGAGGCCTCAGCCTTCTGGGCACAAATTGCCCCCGTCTGGACGAGAACGTCCCCGTCGCAGCGGAGCGCCTCCGGGTGGTCCACCTTTACGACGATGGGGCCGGCCGGCCCCGGGATCTTGACCACCATGTAAGCATAGTGGCAGGCCGCCATGAACTTGGTCAGCGCCGGCCAACCCAGTATGGCGTTATACGGGAGGTCGAAGTCAGCCACCTCGAACTCGGGCATCTCCGTACGAAAGTTGTCGGCGCCTCCGAAGGTCACCGTGAGACTGACGCACCCCAAAGGGACGGACTCAGCCCCCGGCGCGACGCCGAAGAAGGGAAGCACCGGCTGAAGCTCCCGCTCCTGGATCTGAAGCGCATTGGCGACTCGGGCGGATAGGAGGTTGATAGAACTTCCTCCGTCTACCAGCACCCGCCCCAACCTGACATTCTGGACCGTGGGCGCAACCACGATCGGGAGATGCCCCGGGCCGGCGGTGCTAGCGGGGTGATCGGCCTGGCTGAACGTTATCGACTGCTCCAACCACGCCAGCTGCCTAGTAGACCCCACGCCGGGCACAACGGCGCACACCTCCGTCATCGCACGCTTGAAACTGGCGTGAGACGGATAGGTGGCCAATCCACCGTGGATGAGGGCGACTTCGCGCTCCGCCTGCTGAAATCCAAGCGAAGCCTGTTCCTTGCCCTTGCCGCTGCCGGACGCCTGCTGCTGCTCGTGGACTCGCTTGTCCACTATCTTGCTGACGACCTGGCAATCAGCCAAGTCGTGGGAGTTGCAACGGTGAATGGGACAGTAAGTCCTTCCGTCCCACTCGCCGGGGCGACGTCCTCGCCCTTCACCATGGCCGCAGCGGTCGTCAAGGCCGCCCCTGCGGGGACCGTTCCTGCCGCCGCCGCGACCTACTCCTTTCTTCCGCCCGCCGCGCCCGTCACTTGGCCGGTCATCGTCGTCGTTGTCGTCGTCGCGCTCGGCGGCCCGGACCTGCCCGGCCTCGGCCGCCTTGCGCTTCTTCTTGTCCATCCCGCTGGGATTCTTGGAGGACCCGGCCTCGACTCTCCCAGGCCGAAAGCGGGCCTCCGCCTGTAGGGCACACTTGTGGGCCAAGGTGAAGAGCTCCTCCGTCGTCTTGATCTTGCAAGTGGCCATCTTCTCCTTGACCTTGGGGTCTCGGGCGCCCCTCCTGAAAGCCGTGACAACGGCGTCGATGGAGATGTCAGGAATGGTGTTGCGGACCTGACTGAAGCACCGGATGTAGTCGCGCAGCGACCCTCCCTTCTTTTGCTCCACATTATGGAGATCGTCTTCGACTCCTGGCTGCTCGAAAGTGCCCTGGAAGTTGGTGATGAAGAGCTCGGAGAGCTCCTTCCACGACCCCACCGACTCCGGGGGTAGGTTCATGAGCCACGAGCGGGCTCCGCCGGTGAGGACAGCGGGGAAGTAGTTCGCCAGAACTTTCCCCGACCCTCCAGCCGGTTGCATCACTGTTGTGTAGATCTGCAGGAACTCGTCAGGGTTGGTGGAGCCGTCATACTTCTCGATGGGGGCCGGTCGAAACTTCTCCAGCCATTGGACGCGACGCAGCTCCATCGAAAAGGCGCGGCATCCGACGTCTAGAGCCTCTTGCTCCTGTAAGCGGCCCTCGTCCCGCCACCCCCGGTGTCTAGGCTGCGCCGCGGAAGCGTGGCCCTCGCTGGCCGGGGCGGTGTTGCGAGAACCCTCCTCCTAGCCTCCGCGGGCGGCAGCGACAGCGCGGTCGCGCACTCGGCCGTGCCTTCGACGGAGCTTGTCATGTTGGTCTTCTCCATGCTGTAGGTGGCGGTCCTCCAAGTGGGTCCGGAGGTCCGGTCCACCGCCGCGTCTACCCGGTCGAACCCCCGAAGGAGTCGCCTGGCTTCTATCAACCTGGCCCCGCTCCCTCCCGCCGGGAGATTCGCGGGAGGGTGTGGAGAAACAAAAGAACGGGAGGAAGCGGAAACGCCGGTTCCCGCACTCCCCGGGAAGTGCACCACCGCCGCGGCGGCATCGATGTAGCGGGCCAAACTGGCCAGCCGCGGCGCCGCCAGAGAGTCCGGACTCACCAGCACCGGCGGGTTGTCCAGCAGGGCCCTGGCCGCATGGAGGTTTTGTGCCGGGGTGCACTCCTCCAAGGCCAGGCGTCGCCTAGCCTGACTGGGACGGCTACTCTCCGCCAGGGCGCGAACCCTCGGCAGGCGGCTGCCGCCCGGCTGATCCTCCACCATTGCCGCAGCCAACGCCGCGGCTGCGGCTCTGGTGGCCGTTTCCTTGTCCATCGCGGACTGCTGATCCGTCATTGAAGAAGTCGAAGAACTCGGACTGATGCTAGTGCCCCTACCTGGCGCGCCACTGACGACGTGTTCTTCACTTAACCACGGTGAATCACACCCCTATCAGATCTCTATTTCTGCTAGCCGATCAGCCCGGGCTCGATCCGATTCGAGCGTCGGACGTGGCGAGGAGCCACGCGTAGAGATTGCCCAGGTTCGGACCCCCTCGTGGGTAATAGTCCTACTCTTGCCGAGCCTTAGCTCTTTTCTTGTTGTGGTTGTGTGGGAATGATTACAGAATGCAGAATGCCTCCTCCTTTCTCTCTTTGCTCCTCTTATACATGCCTCGGGTTGGCGGAGAGAGCAGAGGGGTTAGTAGTACAGTACACTCAATACACTTAGTACACTGATGAGATGTATGGGACGAGACAAGAGAGACGAAAACGTGCTGCTACTATGCCGAGCGGCGCCGCCCACGCGTGCTTCGCAAGTGGCCTCTGACTCGTGTGAACACGCCGATGAGGGAGTAGGCGGGGCCCAACTTGTGCCGCCTGACGCGGGCGGCCAACCTGATGACGGCAAACTCTCTCTCTGCCGGTCAATTCCACAGAGCCACAGTGACAGTTGATCAGACGTGCAGATGTCACTGTGGCGGTAATAATCTCTTCTTCAGTCCATCCGCGCGTGATGTCGCATTTAATGCTCCTGTCCTTCGCAGCAGGGGAGAGCCTTCGCCCAGAAGACTCCCCTTGGGACGCTTCCTGTCGCACAGGCCCCACCTGACAGTGAGGAGGCCTCTCGTGCTCGCCCACGCGATGGGCCTGGTCGCCCGCCTGAGCGTGGGGCCCTCGCCTGGCGCGCTGAGGGACTCGCCCACACGCTGGGGCCTGGTCGCCCGTCTGACGCATGGGGCCCTCGCCTAGCGCGCTGAGGGGCTCGCCCACGCGCTGGGGCCTGGTCGCCCGCCTGACGCGTGGGGCCCTCGCCTAGTCTTTTTTAGGACTCTTCATACCTCGGTACTTATTGTACCGACAACTCTGATGAAAGAAGTCCGTCCGATTGCTGCCAATCTAGCCAAACATTTAAATTTGTAGATGTATTTGACGCCCAAACGTTTGATTGATCCTCAATACTTTTGATCTTATTTATCCGAGTATTTAGCTTTATCCACTTTCATGAAATGCATTTGCCGACTGGTCCAGCCCCCAAGTGGCAGGAATTAGCGCTTGGCTTTCTCCCCGCGCACATACCGAGTAGCTAAACACAGTCTTTGACAAGTACGAGCGCCATTACTTAAGAATTTTCATGATACTCGAATTCGATCAACATATGTAAAGAGAAAACAACTTTTACAGATAAGATAGGGTGCGGTTGACTCCGCACACTATTTAGTGTAGCCCCGACTTACTGCTTAATCATTTGCGGCTAAGTAGCAAGTCAGAAAAGAATACTAATTACACAATGCTTGAATACAAAACTTTAAGACTAATTACACAATGCTAAGTCAGAAAAGAAGACTAATTACCCGACTAGTTCCAGGTGTTAGGCACTTCCGATCAGTCTTCGCGCTTTAGCCGGTAAGCCCCCGGGCAGGTCACTTCATCGATCACATAGGGGCTTTCCCAGAGTGGGAAGAGTTTATGCTCGTGCTTCTGATTCCTTCGGGGGACCAGATCTCCTTTAGAGAACGCACGGCCCCATACGTTGCGTTGATGGTAGCGACGTAAGCCCTGTTGGTACTTTGCTGACTAGATCAGTGCTGCTTCCCTGGCTTCCTCGAGTCGACCGAGGTTGTCGGCACCCTATTTACAAGATCGGATTCCACCTGCGTAAACACGTACTAGTCCCAAGGATCATGGCTAGTACACACAGTTATACAGAAACGGTACATTACCAATGTTCTGAAATATTACAAAGAGGGAACTTTGTCCAATATAGACACAAGCAACGGTTCGCAGGCCGCAATACAGAGTACACAACAATACAGGCCTAATACATCATCTAGAAATTTATTTATTCCACAGGCACGAGGGCTGTAGGAACACGCAACCCTATTCTTCTTAGTCTTCCTCGGAGCACGCCTCCTCATCGTAATCCAGGTCCTCCTCCTCGGACGGCGGGCCATAGTCGGACGGACCAACTGTTGAAATTTTAAAAAGGGGGAGGAGAAAAACGAGGATTAGTACTATTTATACTCGCAAGTCGGAAATGATGCAAATGTTGTTCGGTACAAGGAGAGCTTAGGATATTTTACGGAAATGCAGTTATTGGCCTAGTTTTGGCAAAGCAATTTAGAATTATTAAATCTTAAGATTTTCTTTGGGCTCTTCTCAAACGGTTCTTGCCACTTGGCCTTAGTGCCATAGCGAGAAAAAATTCTTTCTCATTTATTTTCTCAAAACGGTTAGGTCCATTCCGCACGACACTTTCCGATAGGCCGACCCCCAATCTGGAATGTAGCCGATGGCACTTAACTCAAACGAAAACTTTCTCAAGATTCTTTACTCAGCTCAAATCCTTCGTTTAAAACCCTTTTCTAAAACTGGTTTTAAAAATGAACTACCATATAAACAGTCCCTTCGCACGCTCGTAACTGCGAGCACGATTATCATGATAGTTTTGACTCTGCAGAGTGGGTACGCTTTACTCTCGAGAGGCTACGCACCAGAGGTGTTTCGCCACAAGACCGCTAACCACGAGGGCTAACGACCGGGCCCGTCCCATACCGGGGCTCGAGGTCGTACTATCATGGCTTAGTTCGTAGGATCATAGGACGAAGAGTCCTTAGACTAGGAGAGAGTCGATATTTTAGCCCAGTTTTCAAAACGGTGCCGCACTGCTCCAACCGACAAAAATATCTCTCCCTAGTCGGAAGGTTTTTGGGGTATGAGGAAAATCATTTCCTACTAAGCATCACCCCTGATGCAGTATCTTTAAATCACCCCTTTTTCCCAATTATTTGTCAACAATAATCTCATTTCACAATGATTGTATCACTTCACACAAAAGATTTTTAAGCATTTATCCTACCACAATGGAGTAGTTAAATAAGATCAATCCATATTTTAGCCTTAGGTTTAGTCCTACAATATCTCTTACCTTTTCTATTCGGCATGATATCTAAGTCTAGTAAATACGACAAGTATCATTTTAAACTAGCATGCACATTTTCAAGTCTAGTAAATATTTTCTAAATAACGAAAATGGCTTCACGATATGTTCAAGGGGACTTGCCTTGATCGGTTCCGAGGAAAACGAAGGGGACGTCGTCGATCGGGTCTTCGGGGCCTTGACCTCCTAAACACGCACACGTATATGCAAAGCAATACAACAATCATAAGAAAAATATTTAATGCCTTGCTGTTTTTAGGAAAAGAGAGAATGCAGCAACTCTAATGCATTTTTATTTAATAGAAAAACTATGCTCTGAACTATGTACACATGAAATGATGAAGCCCCTAGGTTACTTATTTAACTAGAAATGAATGCTTTATGAATGTCATGCTAACATATAAATTCTTGCAAGGACCAGAAACCATAAAAGTATTTTCACAAATTTTTACAGAATTTTTACCAAACTCTAGCTATTTTTAACAAGTGTTTTAAGGTACCAAAGAAAATGATCTAAACGGAAATTAGAGGATTCTAAAGGAACCCAATGCTACCGGTCTTTCGAGAAGCAAGAAGTCCTTGAAAAATGCCATTCGTCACCTTACGGGGGCCACTTTAGCGCTTTTAGAACCCGTGCTAAAGTTTGGCAAAGTGGATTCTTTTGGCCCTCCATGTATAGTGACGCGAGGGAGTTCGTAAGACGATGCGCTAAATGTCAAAGAGTGGGAAATATTAATTCTCGAGATGCTATGCCCCTAAGGAATAATCTTCAAATTGATATTTTTGATGCATGGGGGGTAGATTTCATGGGCCCATTCCCAAAATCAGACTCTTATGAGTACATTTTAGTGGCCGTCGATTATGTCTCCAAATGGGTCGAGGCACTTCCTTGTCGTGCAGCCGACTCCATCCACGCTAAAAAAATGTTCCAAGAAACCATTTTTCCTAGGTTTGGCTTCCCTAGGATTGTCATTAGCGATGGAGGATCACATTTCATCCACAAAAGCTTTTAAGTATGCACTTTAGGGCTTAGGGATCGACCAAAGGGTAGCCACACCCTATCATCCTCAAACAAGCGGTCAGGCTGAAACGTCTAACAAACAAATTAAAAACATCTTGCAAAAGACTGTGGATGCCATGGGAAAGGGGTGGAAGGATAAATTGAATGACGCACTTTGGGCATACCGGACTGCATATAAAACTCCGATAGGTATGACCCCTTACCAACTTGTCTACGGGAAGACCTGCCATCTCCCCGTAGAATTAGAACATAAAGCCCATTGGGCATTTAAACGATGGAATATGGATCTTCATTCAGCTGGATTAAAAAGACAAATGCAATTAGCTGAATTGGCAGAATGGAGAGAAAAAGCCTACCATAGCTCGAAGTTATATAAAGAGAGAACAAAAAGATGGCACGATAAGCGAATAGTCATAAAGCGTTTCAAACTGGTGATAAAGTGCTTCTCTTTAAATCTCGCGTGAAATTGTTTCGACACGGGAAACTTCGTAGCAAATGGGAAGGGCCATTCACGGTGCTAAATGCTTTTGATCTCGGTGTTGTCACTCTCCAAAATAATGATGGCGGAATTTTCAGAGTAAACGGGCAACGTTTAAAAATCTTTCTCAAACCTGAAATGCCTGAGGTCGAGGACATTGACGTCCTCGAATTCTTTGAAAATTGACTTTTTGCTTGCGGTCTAGCTCTGACCGACAAAAAAAATGAGCAATTTAAAAAAAATTTCCTTTGCAAACACAAAGAAATGGTGAAATTAGGTTTTAAGCCTAGTGTGTGAGTGACCCTAGGAAGAGGAGGCCCGAACCAGGCCAGAGCCAGGCCGACCGACCTAGGGTAGGTCGGCCGACCCAGTCAGGTAGGTCGGGCCGAGGTGGATGGGCCGAGGGGCAACTGCCTCCAAATTCAAAAATTTTTGGAGGAGGAGCGTATCTTCCGATTTTATAGCTCTTGAACGACTCACCTCATTTGAAAAGCGACGGGAAAAGTCATTCTTTGCACTCTTTTCATCTCCTCTTCATCTTCCTCCTCTCACCTCTTACCTCTCACTTTCCATCTTGCAACCTTCACCACCACCATGGCTGAACCAACCACTCCTAAGACTATCCTGTCAATCTACGAGATTGTAGAAAGCGATCCACCGGCTCCAAAGCTGACAAAGAGTACTTCCGGCAAACCAACATTTGGCTGGAATCTAAACTACTCGCCGGTGAACGCGCAGCAGTTGAACTTCTCATTTGAGGAGAAACCGAAGGCAACGCCGCAACTAGAGCTTAGGCTATTTTGCGGAAATGCATTTATTGTCCTAGTTTTGGCAAAGCATTTTGGAAACATTAAACCATAATATTTTCTTTGGGCTCTTCTCAAACGGTTCTCGCCACTTGGCCTTGGTGCCATAGCGAGAACAAAATCCTTTCTCATTTCTTTCTCAAAACGGCTAGGTCCATTCTGCGCGACACTTTTCAGTAGGCTGGCCCCCAATTCGGAATGAAGCCGGTGGAACCTATCTCAAACGAAAACTTTCTCAAATTCTTTACTCATCTCAAATCCTTGGTCTAAAACCCTTTGCTAAAACTAGTTTTTAAAATGAATGACTACCATATGAACAGTCCCTTCGCACGCTCGTAACCGCGAGCACAGCTATCATGATTGTTTTAACTCTGCAGAGTGGGTACGCTTTACCCTTGAGAGGCTACGCACCAGAAGTGTTTCACCACAAGACCGCTAACCACAAGGGCTAACGACCGGGCCCGTCCCATACCGGGGCTCGAGGTTGTACTGTTATGGCTTAGTTTGTAGGATCATAGGACGAACAATCCTTAGACTAGGGGAGAGTCGATATTTTAGCCCAGTTTTCAAAACAGTGCCGCACTGCACCAACAGACAAAAATATCTCTCCCTAGTCGGAAGGTTTTTGGGGTAAGAGGAAATCATTTCCTACTAAGCATCACCCTTGATGCGCTATCTTTAAAACACATTTTTCCCAAACGTTTCTCAACAATATTCTCATTTCACACAGAAGATTATATCTCTTCGCATAAAGATTTTTAAGCATTTATCCTACCACAACGAGGTATCTAAATATGAGCAATCCATATTTTAGCCGGTTTAACCCTACCATATTTCTTACCTTTTCTATTCGGCATGATATCTAAGTCTAGTAAATACAGCAATTATCATTTTAAACTAGCATCCACATTTTCAAGTCTAGTAAATATTTTCTAAATAACGAAAATGGCTCCACGATATGATCGAAGGGGGACTTGCCTTGGTCGGATTCCGGGGCCTTGATCGGTTCCGAGGAAAACGAAGGGGACGTCGTCGATCGGGTCTTCAGGGCCTTGACCTCCTAAACGCGCACACGCATATGCAAAGCAATACAACAATCATAAGAAAAATATTTAATGGCTTGCTGTTTTTAGAAAAAGTGAGAATGCAGCAACTCTAATGCATTTTTAGTTAACAGAAAAACTATGCTAAATGAACTATGTACACATGAAGTGATGAAACCCCTTGGTTACTTATTTAACTAGAAATGAATGCTATATGAATGGCATGCTAACATATAAATTCTTCCAAGGACCAGAAACCATAAAAGTATTTTCACAAATTTTTACAGAATTTTTACCCAACTCTAGCTGTTTTTAACAAATGTTTTAAGGTACCAAAGAAAATGATCTAAACGGCAATTAGAGGAAAAAGAATAAAAAGAAAGAGGGCCCCCAGGTCTTGTGCCGGCTTGGCCGTGCGGCCCAAACCGAGGCATAGCCAAGGCGCTACGAGGGCGAGAGTGAGGCGGCTGCGTGGCTGACGGATGGGCCTTCCTCCCGGTGCCACCTGTTCGGCAGCTTCCACAGTGGCAAAGGGGAAAAAACAGGGTAGCGCCCGACGGCGGTGACGGCACATACGGCGACGGTGACTCCAACCACCGAAGGGCGATTGGGCGCGCGGAAAGCGAGACACGAGCGAGGCGAATGCAATGGCGGTTTAAACACCCCGAGAGGTGGATGTGGCTGGACGCGCGGCGATCCGCGGTGGCGACGACTTGCGGGCAACGCGGCTTCGGCGAGGTGACTAACCGGCGCCCAATCCCTTCTGCCAAGAAGGAGATAATAGACGAAGGAGGCTACCTTGGGCTCGCTGGGCAGACGAAGACGACAAGGCGGCAGGACCACGGCTGCGGCAGTGTCGGCTGCAAGCATGCACGGACCTCACGGCTCCACTCCTCCGGGCGTGAGCTTCTCCGCGAAGACCTGCGGACCACGTCCCAAGGTGAGGACGAAGTGGAGTAATGGTGATATGGTAGGAAAAGAAGAAAGGAGTCACGGCGGAGTAGGGAACGGTGTCGCACCGGCTCGGGTGAGAAGCAATGCGGTGGTGCGAGAAAGAGAGCATAGGGGAGCACGCCCGGGACATTTTTAACGTGACGCGCGAGGTTGGCCACGCCGGCGCAATTACCGACCGGTGGCGTGCGGGGCACGGCGGTGTCACGGGGTTGGCCGGTGACAAGACAAAAGGGGTAGAGAGAGAAGAGGTTATGGAGAGGAGGATCGGGACGAACGATCGCATGGAAAGACGAGCCAACGAGGCTTCGGGAGAGAGGGAGAACAGTGGCGACGATCGGCGAACAGGGGAGGAAGAACAGGGGAGAAGGAGGAGAAACGCTGACGGAGCGGGCCCACCTGTCGACGGAACCACGGCGAGCAAGGGCGAGGGAAGCTGGCTGCGGCGGAGTGGGCCGGCGCGGCTACGGCCCAACCAGAGGAGAGAGGAGCGGAGGAAGGAAAAGGGGGAATGGGCCGGCGCGGCTGCGGCCCAACCAGAGAGGAAAACAGGGCAGGAGGGGGAAGGAAGGGAAAGAGAAGGAACGGGCCGGCTTGGGCCGAGAAAGAGATAAAGCTTCTTCGAAATTTTTTGGTTTCCAAAGGGATTTCATTTTCAAATATTCTTTTTAAACATCACATTACTTGGGATATATAGTTTGCCTTTTTCCAAAATTTACTAACACGATCCCCAACAGATCAGTTAGGGATTGACTTTTAAGAAAGTATTATAATTTAAAAAAATACCATATTTTTCTACCAAGGGGTATAAACTTGGAAAGTTTAAAACATTTTTCTAATTGAAATACAATGCATACAATGATGATGCCATGATGCAACATATGATAAACATTTTACGATTTTAAAATTATGCAATTTAGAAAATTATTAGCGTGCCAAATTGGTTTTAAGAATTTGGGATGTTACAAACCTCCCCCCCTTAAGGTGAATCTCGTCCTCGAGATTCTGATTCTTCGGGGAACAATTCTGGAAACTCAGCCTGAAGATCTGACTCACGCTCCCAAGAGGCCTTAGCTTCAGAATGATTACTCCACTGAACCCGGTAAAAACGCGTAGCTTTACTGCGAGTTTTGCGAACTGCCACATCCAAAATTCTGACTGGATACTCTTTAAAAGACAAATCAGGCTGCAAATCCAACACTTCAAGAACTAGCTGCTCCTTACGAACTCGAAGGCATTTCTTTAACTGAGAAACATGAAACACATTATGCACACCTGCCAGATACTCAGGAAGTTCCAACTGATAGGCCACTTCACCTTTTCGGGTGAGAATTTTGGAAGGACCAATAAACCTTGGGGCTAACTTGCCACTTACACGGAACCTGCGCATGACTTTGAGAGGTGACACGCGTAAATACACAAAATCTCCAATGGATTTCATTTTCAAATATTCTTTTTAAACATCACATTACTTGGGAAATATAGTTTGCCTTTTTCCAAAATTTACTAACACAATCCCCAACAGATCAATTAGGGATTGACTTTTAAGAAAATATACTTGCTCTTCGGCTTCTTGTAAAATATCCAACCCAAATATTTTTGCCTCACTGGTTTCTTGCCAATACAAAGGGGTCCTGCACTTTCTTCCATACAAAGCTTCAAACAGAGCCATTTGGATGCTGGACTGGTAATTGTTGTTGTATGCAAACTCGGAATAAGGCAACTGTTTATCCCAACTGGCAGGAGCAGCCAAGGCACAGGCTCTCAACATATCTTCTAAGATCTGGTTCACTCTTTCAGTCTGCCCATCAGTTTGAGACTAAAAAGCTGTGCTAAAATTGAATCGATTCCCAAGCGACTCATGGAGTTTGTCCCAAAATTTTGAAGTGAATTGAGTACCCCGATCAGACACGATCCTTTTAGGCACACCATGCAAACACGCAGTTCTGCTCATATACAACTCAACCAACTTGCCTCCAGTATAGGTGGTGCGAACTGAAACAAAATGGGCCACTTTGGTAAGCCTGTCAACGATGACCCAAATAGAGTCATGGCCCGCTTGGGTCCTCGGGAGCCCAATAATGAAATCGATTCCTACTTCCCACTTCAACTCTAGAGTTTTCAAAGGTTGCAACAGACCCGCAGGACGCTGGTGCTCTGCCTTTACCCTCTGACAGATATCACAACGAGCCACAAATTCTGCTATCTCTCTTTTCATGCCTGTCCACCAATACGAACTTTTCAAATCCAAATACATTTTGGTGCTACCAGGGTGTATGGACATGGGACTGCCATGAGCTTCTTTAAGGATAAGCTCCCTTAGTGCACTGACATTAGGCATAAAAATTCTCTTTTTAAACCAGAGCACACCCTCGTCATCAAAGAAAAAATTTGGTGCTTTATTCTTCACTATTCTGCTTTGATCTCTTGAACTTCTTCATCACCATTTTGGGCTTCTTTTAATTGGCTGAGCAAGGTAGGCTGCAACTCCATCAAGTTCAAATGACCTACTTCCACCACTCCAAGATTGAGCTTAAGCAGGTCTTGACAGAAATCTGGTGAAATCTCCTTACTCCGGAGGTGATTACAGGCGGGATGGCGGCTTAGAGCATCAGCCACCACATTGGCCTTGCCAGGGTGATAATGTATCCCTACATTATAATCTTTGATCAACTCCAACTAACACCTTTGCCTTAGATTCAGATCAGGTTGGATGAATATATACTTAAGACTTTTATGATCAGTAAAGATTTCAGTACGATTCCCCATGAGGTAATGCCTCCATATTTCAAGGGCATGCACAACGGCAGCTAACTCCAAATCATGAGTAGGATAATTTTGCTCGTGTGGCTTAAGCTGGCGAGATGTATAAGCCACTACTCTTCCTTCTTGCATCAGAACACAACCCAGTCCTTGACGAGATACATCACAGTAAATCTCAAAATCTTTACGAATATCAGGCAAAATCAGTGCAGGAGCTGAAGTCAGGCGCTTCTTCAACTTTTGAAAGCTATCTTCACAGCTGGCGGTCCATTCAAACTTCTTTTCTTTCTTTAGCAGATTGGTCATCGGGCGGGCTATTTTGGAGAACCCTTCGATAAACCGACGGTAATATCCCGATAAACCCAGAAAACTTCTTCCTTGGGTCACAGATCTTGGTTGCTTCCAGTCAACCACAGATGCTACCTTCTCAGGATCTACAGCAACACCTTTAGCAGAAATAAAATGACCAAGGAAAGACACCTCTTTCATCCAAAACTCACACTTACTTAGCTTGGCAAACAACTGGTGCTCCCTTAACCTCTCCAGAACCATCCTTAAATGGACCTCATGCTCTTCTCCAGACTTGGAATAAATCAGAATATCATCGATAAACACAACCATGAATTTATCCAGAAAATCCATGAACACTTTGTTCATTAGGTTCATGAAATAAGCAGGAGCATTGGTGAGACCAAAAGACATGACGGTGAACTCATACAAACCATACCGGATTGTAAAGGCTGACTTGAGAATATCTGACTCCTTGATCTTGATTTGGTGATACCCAAATCTTAAGTCAATTTTTGAGAAAATACATGCTCCTTTTAATTGGTCAAACAAATCATCGATGCAAGGCAGAGGGTATTTGTTTTTAATGGTCACTTCATTAAGTGACCTGTAATCCACACACATTCTTAAGGATCCATCCTTCTTCTTCACAAAAATAACCGGGGCACCCCAAGGTGACGCACTAGGGCGTATAAATCCCTTCTCTTGCAACTCTTCAATTTGTTTCTTTAACTCAGCCATTAGATTTGCAGAAAGACGGTATGGCCTTTGAGAAATAGGCGCAGTACCAGGGGCTAAGTCAATGACAAACTCAACATCCCTATCAGGCGTCATGCCTGGCAACTCATCGGGAAACACATCAGGAAATTCCCGCAAAATAGGCATATTCTTTAGGTCGGACCCTTCCAACTTATTCAGGGCAATCAAATTCTTAGAACACGAGTTAGCAACAAACTGAATTTTCTTGCCATCATCACTAGTCAATTTGACTGTCTTAGAGGCACAGTCAATATGACCTCTATATTTGGCTAACCAATCCATACCTAATATTACCTCTATTCCCTTGGAATCAATGACCACAAAGCCTGCCCAAAATTCAACACCCTCTATTTTTATGCAAATATCAGGACACATCAAGGTGGTATGAATTACTTTCCCAGGAGATTTAATCAACATTGGTTTCTTTAATGCACTTGTTTCAAGTCCATGATTTTTAGCAAAGGATGCAGCAATGAATGAATGCGTTGCACCAGAATCAAATGAAGCAGTAGTGGGTATGGAGTTGATGCAAAACTTACCCATCACTACGTTGGGATCAGCGTGGGCTTCTTCAGCACTGACGTGGTTCACCCGTCCACGTCCAACAGAGGCAACAGTCCTGGCATGAGGAAAATTCCCACTAGCTGGCCCAGAATTCACGGGCCTCGGCAGGACAGCTTGGGCTTGACCCGGAGCAGATATAGCACCTTTATTGTGACAGGAGCTAGCATAGTGCCCCATCTGCTGGCATGCATAGCACTTGATAGTTGACATGTCTTTCTAGGGAAGAGCAGACATCTGGGTGCGAACTGGCGGAGCTGACTGTGGCACAGGACGAGACATCACCCACTGAGAACGTGGGCGTGGAGGAACAACAGGTCCACGGCCACAGGTGCGCTGTCCCTTGGAACGAGAGCCAGAATGAACATCCTTCTGGGCCCTCTTCCTCTTCCTTCCAGCAAGGCACTGACGACGGTTCTCCTCTTGCTTAACAGCACTGGCAAACAACTGCTTGAAAGTGGTGAACTCAGTGGAGTCAATCAGAGCACGAATTTCAGGGTCGTTGCCCTTCTTAAAGAAGTAGATCTTGTCAGCATCACTTCTCACATCACGGGGCACGTAACGAGCCAGCAAGGTGAACTGAATGAGATACTCGTGCGTAGTCATGCTCCCTTGAACCAAGGCATGGAACTCACGCCTCTTAGCTTCCTTCGAACTATCAGAGACATAATTCTCCTCAAAAGCTTCAACAAATTCTGCCCAAGTGATCGTTTCAGGAGCCTCATGAGATTCACAAAAAGTATCCGACCAAGCAGAAACAACCCCAGTAAGCTGGTACACCGCGAGCTGGACACTCTCCATATCTCCACACTAGAACATAATCAGACATTTTTCTATCGCTTTCAACCAGTCAACTGCCTCCATGGCATCAGCAGATCCACCAAACTTGGGAGGATTAGCTCTAAGGAAATCACTGACGCGGGAATAGACAGGAGGTGGAGCTGGTGGATGGGTTGGCATAGGTGGAGGAATGGGGGCATTGTCTCTGTCCCTCACTAGGTCTCAAATCATCTGGAACTGCATCTCCATGAATTCTCTCAGGGTAGGATCTCCACGAGGAGGTGGTGGAAGGTGGGTAGTGGACTCGGCTCGGTTTTCTTGGGGATTTTGGGACGACCTTATTTGTGGCGCTGGAGGGGAAAAAGGTAGGAAATCACGGGGAGGCCCTCCAACGGAAGCTTGGTCACCGGAACGAGCTGGGTTTGGGACTGACTACACTCGCCTCCCAAGCCGATGGGATCCACTAGCTCTGCTCGGAGAACCACCACGGAGTCGACCCCGGGTGACTTCCCCATGCCCAGCCTAGCGTGAAAACACCATCTGCTGACAAGAGGAAAGAGGCAAATAAGAGGGGAGAGCTTTTACCCAGATTTTTTGAAACATGAGTTAAAAACATGCGGATTTGGCACGATGCAACACATAACATAACATAATAGTTTTTAGAGTACAAACAAGGGCGTGATACCACAACAGCCGGTACGTCAGCCCAAAACACGAGCTAACTACACACGAGTTACACGAACTAGTGACGGGACAGCTAATAGGACTGGGTCCATAGGACCCAACAGAAGAACACTAACCAGACCAGGAGGGTCACACCATAGATCCAGAGCGGGAAACGCCTCATCTCCTCGTGGAACAACCGGAACTCGCTCGGCTCGGGCCGAGGGCGAGGGCTCGGAGAACGACGAGGACTCCAGGAGCGGCGAGGACTCGGGGAGCGGCGACCCGGCTTACCTTCTCATCGCAGACTGAGAAGCAGCAGCACGGGCAAGGCAGGGAGCTGGGGCAGCGAACACCGGCGGGCCGGCCCTCATATAGAGGCTGCCCGATTATTGAAGTTCGGCGGCAAAGCGACGGACAAGAAAGAAAGCAAAAGAAAAAAAAAAGAAAAAGAAAAAGAAAAGGGTGACAGCGACCCATGCACAAGGTACTGGGAGCTACGAGCTAATCCTACTCGTAGTCGGACTGAAGAGACTAACTCCACGGGGTCTTCTCCTTCATCATCATCCACAGAGGGCTGCCAACC
The DNA here is from genome assembly GCA_005191435.1 of Raddia distichophylla. Lineage (NCBI taxonomy): Eukaryota > Viridiplantae > Streptophyta > Magnoliopsida > Poales > Poaceae > Raddia > Raddia distichophylla. The sequence continues at coordinate 324,330 of SPJY01015489.1, read as the reverse complement.
AGGCTGTGGTGACCGGATACGCAAAGGCTTGGCTTGATACTAGGCAAGAGTGGGAGGCAGAGCCCTCACTCCAGACGGACCCAGATCCAACTGAAGGTCCTCGGGAGTGAGGTCGAAGCTGCACATGGACAGATCAGCAGGATCCTCAGGCTCGGGCACGGGCTTGGGGCTGGTGCCGACATTCTTCTTCTTCGGGCGGGAGAAAGAAGCAGCAGTAGTAGGAGTCACGGAGGAAGAAGCGGCATTCCCACGGAGACGCTGGTTCTCGCGAACCAGCTGACGGATTCTCTTGTGAAGATGGGCCTTCTCCACCAAGTGGTGCGAGTCGCGCTTTTTAAGGTCGCGGCTCTCCTTCTTGGCTTGCCCCAGCTGGTGGTTGGCGTCATAGACGGAGTTCAGCTCCCGCAGGGCGATGTTGTACGCATCGTCTAGGGATTGGACGAGCTCAGCAAGGTGGTACACCGTCGGGTTGCTCTCACCCTCGGCCGAACGAGCGTGACTAAATAGCTCTTGCGGCAGACGAGAGGGAAAGTAGCGAAGCGGGAAGATGTGTAGCTCATGCGTGAACAGATTGCGGAGTCGGTGCGACATGTCTTGGATGGCATCGGAGCAGTTGACGCGGCTGGAGGAGTAGCGGAAAGGTCCACGGGTAGGCGGTGGACCCGCAGCAAAGATAGTGACACACACCGCCCAGCAAGTGCGTCCCTTGCGCGAAGTGGTGGCCCCATGGTACATGGGATCACCAAGGCCAACTAGGCCCAGCATCAGCAGCAGCTGGCGCACGAAACCTCCATAGACAACTCCAAGGGTGGACACGAACGTCGGCATCTACAGATTTCCAAAAGATCATCAGTTAAAATGGATTGCAAAGAATAAGAATTTATTTAACAACTATTCCTTTAAAAAAAATTATATGGTCTATAATTCTAGGGTTACGTCCTAGGGCCAATAAACCTGGCTCTGATACCAAATCCGTCGGCACCCGATTTACAAGATCGGATTCCACCTGCGTAAACACGTACTAGTCCCAAGGATCATGGCTAGTACACACAGTTATACAGAAACGGTACATTACCAACGTTCTGAAATATTACAAAGAGGGAACTTAGTCCAATACAAACACAAGCAACGGCTCGCAGGCCGCAATACAGAGTACACAACAATACAGGCCTAATACATCATCTAGAAATTTATTTATTCCACAAGCATGAGGGCTGTAGGAACACACAACCCTATTCTTCATAGTCTACCTCGGAGCACGCCTCCTCATCGTAATCTGGGTCCTCCTTCTCGGACGGCGGGCCATAGTCGGATGGACCAGCTGTTGAAATTTTGAAAAGGGAGAGGAGAAAAACGAGGATGAGTACAATTTGTACTCGCAAGTCGGAAATGATGCAAATGTGGTTCGTTACAAGGAGAGCTTAGGATATTTTGCGGAAATGCATCTATTGGCCTAGTTTTGGCAAAGCAATTTAGAATTATTAAATCTTAACATTTTCTTTGGGCTCTTCTCAAACGGTTCTTGCCACATGGCCTCAGTGCCATAGCGAGAAAAATTCTTTCTCATTTATTTTCTCAAAACGGTTAGGCCCATTCCGCGTGACACTTTCCGGTAGGCCGACCCCCAATCCGGAATGTAGCCGGTGACACCTAACTCAAACGAAAACTTTCTCAAGATTCTTTACTTAGCTCAAATCCTTCGTTTAAAACCCTTTTCTAAACTGGTTTAAAAATGAAGAACTACCATATGAACAGTCCCTTCGCACGCTCGTAACCGCGAGCATGGCTATCATGATAGTTTTGACTCTGTAGACTAAGTACACTTTACCCTCAAGAGGGAACGCACCAGAGGTGTTTCGCCACAAGACCGCTAACCACGAGGGCTAACGACCGGGCCCGTCCCATACCAGGGCTCGAGATCATGCTATCATGGCTTAGTACGTAGGATCATAGGACGAACAGTCCTTAGACTAGGAGAGAGTCGATATTTTAGCCCAGTTTTCAAAACGGTGCCGCACTGCACCAACCGACAAAAATATCTCTCCCTAGTCGGAAGGTTTTTGGGTAAGAGGAAAATCATTTCCTACTAAGCATCACCCTTGATGCACTATCTTTAAATCACCCTTTTTTCCCAATTATTTCTCAACAATAATCTCATTTCACAATGATTGTATCACTTCGCACAAAAGTTTTTTAGCATTTATCCTACCACAATGGAGTATCTAAATAAGAGCAATCCATATTTTAGCCTTAGGTTTAATCCTACAATATCTCTTACCTCTTCTATTCGGCATGATATCTAAGTCTAGTAAATATGACAAGTATCATTTTAAACTAGCATGCACATTTTCAAGTCTAGTAAATATTTTCTAAATAACGAAATTGGCTTCACGATATGTTCAAAGGGGACTTGCCTTGATCGGTTCCGAGGAAAACGAAGGGGACGTCGTCGATCGGGTCTTCAGGGCCTTGACCTCCTAAACGCGCACACGCATATGCAAAGCAATACAACAATCATAAGAAAAATATTTAATGGCTTGCTGTTTTTAGAAAAAGTGAGAATGCAGCAACTCTAATGCATTTTTAGTTAACAGAAAAACTATGCTAAATGAACTATGTACACATGAAGTGATGAAACCCCTTGGTTACTTATTTAACTAGAAATGAATGCTATATGAATGGCATGCTAACATATAAATTCTTCCAAGGACCAGAAACCATAAAAGTATTTTCACAAATTTTTACAGAATTTTTACCCAACTCTAGCTGTTTTTAACAAATGTTTTAAGGTACCAAAGAAAATGATCTAAACGGCAATTAGAGGAAAAAGAATAAAAAGAAAGAGGGCCCCCAGGTCTTGTGCCGGCTTGGCCGTGCGGCCCAAACCGAGGCATAGCCAAGGCGCTACGAGGGCGAGAGTGAGGCGGCTGCGTGGCTGACGGATGGGCCTTCCTCCCGGTGCCACCTGTTCGGCAGCTTCCACAGTGGCAAAGGGGAAAAAACAGGGTAGCGCCCGACGGCGGTGACGGCACATACGGCGACGGTGACTCCAACCACCGAAGGGCGATTGGGCGCGCGGAAAGCGAGACACGAGCGAGGCGAATGCAATGGCGGTTTAAACACCCCGAGAGGTGGATGTGGCTGGACGCGCGGCGATCCGCGGTGGCGACGACTTGCGGGCAACGCGGCTTCGGCGAGGTGACTAACCGGCGCCCAATCCCTTCTGCCAAGAAGGAGATAATAGACGAAGGAGGCTACCTTGGGCTCGCTGGGCAGACGAAGACGACAAGGCGGCAGGACCACGGCTGCGGCAGTGTCGGCTGCAAGCATGCACGGACCTCACGGCTCCACTCCTCCGGGCGTGAGCTTCTCCGCGAAGACCTGCGGACCACGTCCCAAGGTGAGGACGAAGTGGAGTAATGGTGATATGGTAGGAAAAGAAGAAAGGAGTCACGGCGGAGTAGGGAACGGTGTCGCACCGGCTCGGGTGAGAAGCAATGCGGTGGTGCGAGAAAGAGAGCATAGGGGAGCACGCCCGGGACATTTTTAACGTGACGCGCGAGGTTGGCCACGCCGGCGCAATTACCGACCGGTGGCGTGCGGGGCACGGCGGTGTCACGGGGTTGGCCGGTGACAAGACAAAAGGGGTAGAGAGAGAAGAGGTTATGGAGAGGAGGATCGGGACGAACGATCGCATGGAAAGACGAGCCAACGAGGCTTCGGGAGAGAGGGAGAACAGTGGCGACGATCGGCGAACAGGGGAGGAAGAACAGGGGAGAAGGAGGAGAAACGCTGACGGAGCGGGCCCACCTGTCGACGGAACCACGGCGAGCAAGGGCGAGGGAAGCTGGCTGCGGCGGAGTGGGCCGGCGCGGCTACGGCCCAACCAGAGGAGAGAGGAGCGGAGGAAGGAAAAGGGGGAATGGGCCGGCGCGGCTGCGGCCCAACCAGAGAGGAAAACAGGGCAGGAGGGGGAAGGAAGGGAAAGAGAAGGAACGGGCCGGCTTGGGCCGAGAAAGAGATAAAGCTTCTTCGAAATTTTTTGGTTTCCAAAGGGATTTCATTTTCAAATATTCTTTTTAAACATCACATTACTTGGGATATATAGTTTGCCTTTTTCCAAAATTTACTAACACGATCCCCAACAGATCAGTTAGGGATTGACTTTTAAGAAAGTATTATAATTTAAAAAAATACCATATTTTTCTACCTAGGGGTATAAACTTGGAAAGTTTAAAACATTTTTCTAATTGAAATACAATGCATACAATGATGATGCCATGATGCAACATATGATAAACATTTTACGATTTTAAAATTATGCAATTTAGAAAATTATTAGCGTGCCAAATTGGTTTTAAGAATTTGGGATGTTACAAACCTCCCCCCCTTAAGGTGAATCTCGTCCTCGAGATTCTGATTCTTCGGGGAACAATTCTGGAAACTCAGCCTGAAGATCTGACTCACGCTCCCAAGAGGCCTTAGCTTCAGAATGATTACTCCACTGAACCCGGTAAAAACGCGTAGCTTTACTGCGAGTTTTGCGAACTGCCACATCCAAAATTCTGACTGGATACTCTTTAAAAGACAAATCAGGCTGCAAATCCAACACTTCAAGAACTAGCTGCTCCTTACGAACTCGAAGGCATTTCTTTAACTGAGAAACATGAAACACATTATGCACACCTGCCAGATACTCAGGAAGTTCCAACTGATAGGCCACTTCACCTTTTCGGGTGAGAATTTTGGAAGGACCAATAAACCTTGGGGCTAACTTGCCACTTACACGGAACCAGCGCATGCCTTTGAGAGGTGACACGCGTAAATACACAAAATCTCCAATGGATTTCATTTTCAAATATTCTTTTTAAACATCACATTACTTGGGAAATATAGTTTGCCTTTTTCCAAAATTTACTAACACAATCCCCAACAGATCAATTAGGGATTGACTTTTAAGAAAATATTATAATTTTAAAAAATACCATATTTTTCTACCTAGGGGTATAAACTTGGAAAGTTTAAAACATTTTTCTAATTGAAATACAATGCATGCAATGATGATGCCATGATGCAACATATGATAAACATTTTGCGATTTTAAAATTATGCAGTTTAGGAAATTATTAACGTGCCAAATTGGTTTTAAGAATTTGGGATGTTACAGAGGTCTTCTTGTCTTGCTTCATCCGACTGATTATCGTCGAAACCGGCTACCCGGGGGGACTGGATGTTCAATTCAGTCGGGAGGACCGCCTCTGAGCCATAGACCAGGAAAAAGGATGTCTGCCCGGTCGCTTGGCTCGGGGTTGTTCTGAGCCCCCAAAGGACCGAGGACAACTCCTTGACCCAGCGGGTGGCATACGGCCTTGAGCCTTTGTAGTACTAATCCATTGGCACGTTCAACCTGTCCGTTACTCCTTGGATGGGCCACCGAAGCGTAGCAGATCTTGATGCTCAGCTCCTCGCCAGATCTTGACGCCCAGCTCCTCGCCCCAATCTTGGAATTCACTGCTCTTGAACTGAACGCCATTGTCGGTGATGATGCGATTGGGTATGCCAAAACGCACGACGATGTTCCGGAAGAACTCATGTGCTTCGGCTACCGTGATAACAGCAACCGGCTTGGCTTCGATCCACTTTGTAAATTTGTCGATGGCAACGAAGAGATGAGTAAATTCGCCTTGTGCTCACTTGAGGGGCCCACCATGTCCAGATTCCAGACGGCAAAGGGCCAAGAGATTGGGATCGTTTGTAAATCCTGGGTCGGCATGTGAATCTGCCGTGCAAAGAACTAACACCATTCGCATCTGCGTACTATGTCTTACGCATCTGTGATAGCAGTCGACCAGAAGAACCCCTGCCGATAGGCTTTACCTACCAGAGTGCTGGCCGCCGTGTGGTGACCACACTCCCCGAGTGGATATCATTGAGTAGATCTCTGCCTTCTTACTTGGACATGCAACGCCTTAGTACCCCAGAACTGCTTTTTCTGAAAAGCTCGTCCCCGACTACCTCATAGCCCTTGCTTCGGCGTGTAATGCACTCGGCGAGGCTTAGATCCTCAGGCAACTCATCACGAAGAAGATAATCTAAGTAAGGCTGCGTCCATCCGAGGTTAATTGATAATACCTTTATGTCGGTGTTTGGGAAACGTGCCTCGGAGGGCAGCGGGTCCACGGACCGGCAGACGAATTTGTAGCTGGAGTGAGGCCCAACGACAACCCTTCTGAGCAGTCTAGGACGACGACCGAGCTCGCGGGGGCTCAGGTCACGCGGTCTTCCCGGACAAAGCCTGGTGCGACTTGGTGATCCGGGTATAGATCCGTTGTACGGTGAGAAAGAGAGGGGGAAGAGAGAAAACAATACAAACTGCGAAGACACAAGCGATTTTACCCTGGTTTGAGCCCCCACTACCGGGTAATAGCTCTACTCCAGCCTTCATTGATTATGTGGTGGAAAACAGTACAAGTGTGCCGAGACTAGGCTTGAAGGCACCGATCCCGAGCTTACAAGGGAGTTTCGGACACTCAGGTGGCTAAGGACTATGGCAACTGCTAAGAAAGCTTCGGATGAGTATGTTGCGTGTTTCACTATTCCTTCCGCGGCAGGCCCAGCGCCCATCTTTGCTTTAGTGGCGGTGCCCTTGTCTCATTCCGGGGCTCCGTCCTGTCTGTGGCCTGCAAAGAGAAGCTGGTCTGGTTAGTACTGTACATGTGTTCATCTGGGAATGCCGATACGGGGGTGTTGACACGAAAAGTGAGAACTTTGCGAACACACGTGCGGAGGCGTCAAGTCTTAGCTTGCGTCGCAACCAGGAACCAAGCGTGCCAATCAATTTGACCTGTAAATTGACAAGGAGTAAATTATTAGCGACATGGCCCTAATCGGCTTTTAAGAAGCAGCCAGATTAGGTTTTTGCGAATCGGCTTTAATAAATCCGATTGCAAATCTATCGGCTTAATGCCTGATAAAGCGATTAAATATAAATAGGCATTCAAATATAAATATTTCACCTCTTTTTGTTATTTTATGAATAGAATTAGTTATAAATCTTCAGATCAATTTATCATATTAAATTAAGGAAAAGATTGAATAGATTGGTCAGGCCAAGACAGTATTCAGATCTAAATCTAGATGTATACCGATAAACCAATTTAAAGGTTTTAGAACTAATATAGGTAAATACAACGCTGATCGGCAAATAACTACACATGCACAGTCCTAAAACAAGTATACGCAAGATCGATTAAACGAGTCAGTTGCATACATCGGATTCAGAAAAAGCACATAAGACAATTGACAATCGGCATTGCAGGATAAATACATATTACAGATCGTTTGAACGAGACAGTGTAATATGCGAGAACACATTAAAGATCGGTAAAACCCGAGACAGTTTAACATGCTTTGTATACATGATATCAAGATGATACAGCCATGCATACGGGTTACAAGAAGAGAATCGATTATCCCATCGAGATAGCTCTACATGCGAGTTGAAGCCTTTCGACGAAGTCGATCGGATTCAGAGTATTTGTGTTTTGTGTATGTCGTATATCGTTTTTTCCAGACTTGAAACCCTATTTATACTATTACAAAGCCAAAACCGATACAACCTAATTTACCGCGTCATAGAGGATATCTTCTGATTAGATCTTCGTAACTCTTCTGGAACCTTGTAACTGTCGGAATTGTCATATACGCTCTTTTCTCTTAACAACAAAACCCATTTTCTGATTTGGCCCAATAATTCTGATGAAATTACCTGCTTCACAATATTCGATTTTCATGCCAAATTTGGGTGTCAACATATGCCCCTAAGTTTGGCAATGGGATCTTCTCATTTGCTGAACTTTCACAAAAAATCGGATTGTCTATCCAGCAACCTTGCAACATTTCACAATTCTACCCTTGCGCTTCTCACTTTTGGCCCATTCTGAGAACACGTGTCAGCCCGCTATGCGACATGGGCCGAAACAGTAACACCGAAACCCCCGGTAAAAACCCTAGTTTTACCACTGCTATAAATAGGCAGCCGTTCGCTGTCACTTTCACGCTCTCCTCTGCGCACACGTCTCTTGCATCGGATTTCTGGCGCTCTGAGGATTCCTAGCACACAGCCACTTTCTCCACAACTCCTAATCGGCAAACATGTCTCAGGTACTATTCCGCTGTTCCGATTCCGAGGCTTTATATTCTTTGGGTCTGATAGGAGAGAAAGTGTCGACTGATGGATAACTGGGGGTTATCGTCGGCAATGAATTTGTACGAGGGGACGCTAATCAAGAACTAAGCTAGATGGTAGCACAAGACCTGTTTATACAGGCTCGGGCCCTCAGCACCGAGGTAATACCCTACTTCCTGTGCTCTGGGATTATGTTTGATCAAGATGCGGGATGCAAGATGACCAAGTTGATTACAGCGTATGCTCTATTAGATGATTTCTCCTCTCTATATGCGTGTATCTCTCTCTGCCTATGGCCTCCACCCCCTCCCTTTATATAGCGTAGGGGGAGATAGAGTTACAGGATAGTACGTGGTATACAATAGCTAATTCTGTTATGCCGTTACATGTCATGCATATGTTGATCTCCTAATTACATGGAGCTAGATCATATCCTTGGGAACTTCCTTGGAGCTCAAGGCGCTTGTAACTCGAGTGGTCTCTATCCTCAATCGGACGACTTGGATCGCCCCCCATCTGCTCCCTTATGGGCCTTCTGGAGGATACCCGGGGCCCACATAGTCCACAGTAGCCCCCGAGTGCTTTACGATCAAATCAGATGTTCGATCGACTGGTTTCACCGATAACTCCTGTAATCTCAAAAGAGATTGTAAAGAACTCAAGAAATCTTAAATTTTTATGTTGAAGCAACGCCTGGATTGGTAGTACCAAACTCCAGCCTTTTTGACCCATTTGGCACATCACCTCAACAGACGAATTCGGATACTTGGCACCTACTTTCGCGTTGCCAAAGTAGCAATTGACCCACCATGGGGCATACCTTAAGCCACGCCATTACAACTTCTGTCTTGCTGCATGCTGTAATTCAAGCGTTTCAAGATGCTTCAGCGTCAGGCGCCTAGTCTTAGCTTGTAAGAACCAGCACTCGGCCCAGCATGGGGCGCACCTTTCAGCCGAGTGGTACCTGTCCCAACCAGAGAAGGGATCAGCATAGGCCCCTAAGGACGTACCGATTGGACGCAATTTGGCCGAGTGGTATTTGTATCCGGGTAGCGATATACAACTAGCGACCTTAAAAAAGGCATACCTCCAAGATTGTACCCAAATTTCACCAACACCCAACCTCGAGCATGCGAAGCTGGCTAGTGACCCAACATGGGGCATACCATGAAATACTTTTAATTTTGGCGCTGCCGGTCATATGCCCTCCAGAGTGTACCGAGGACGAATTAGGCTCGATGTTAACACATTGCCACCGTAAGCGGCATGTTAAGAAAGCCTGTTAAGGGGATCGCCCTTTGCAGTTTTAGCCCAAGCCCAATTAAGCGGAGGCGAAGCATTTTCACGCCCTTTTCTCACACAGCCGGAACGACACGCGTTTCCGCGGGGGAACGTATTTGTATCCACTTTCGTCCCATCGCCATGATGGTTTTACTGTGTTTGAAACGGATTACAAGGTGCGCCTTTTGAACTTCTCCAATGTATAAAAGAAATCCCAGGGGCAATGTACTTCTCCACAGCCAGCTTGCGAGTCTTCGAGTTCTCATCTTTCTTCTTTCCTCTGCACCTCCAAGCTTCAGAAGATCGACAGGAGGCAATGAATCCTTGGGAGGCCGCCGCCGCCGAGTTTCACGCCCGCGTCGCTGCCGCCGAAGCCGCTACGGCTACCGAATGGACACGGTGGCGAGAGGATTACGCGGAAAGGACCGCCCAGAGTGCCATTAGGGTTCTGGTCGCCTGCCATCCGCGACTCTTCCCGGCTCACACCCCGCTCAAAGATGCACTCGTCTTCTCTATCCTCGATGTGAAGTGGCCATCGGAGGAGTGATTTATCTTTTTTTTTATTTCTTTTGTATCCCTCGAGCCAGCAACGATCCTTAGCTCATTGTGCTGCGCCGAGAAAATATGCAATCAGGCCTAAGAGCCTTTTGAATGAAATCCTTTTGGGGAATCCGCATGTCTTTCTTCTTCGTCTTGTTTTGATTCTGAATCCGTAATATTGCTTCATCCGAGTAGTTAGGACCGCACGCTCGGAAGGAACCACTCGGCCAGCCGAGTTGTTATCCAAGCCCTTCTCGAAAAGGCTGCATCCAGCGCTAGACTAAGGCCCGGCCCAGAATGCGAACGCTGCCCGTCGCGATAAAGAACGAAATCAGTTCACCTCCCTCACTTTTCGCGCCAGTCTGTTAGTCTCTCCCAGCGAACTCCGCCGCTAGGGTTCTTCTCCGTCGTAACCTCCGCCACCACCGTCTTTGATCTGCAATGGCCCCTCCTTCTCCCACCACCCCGAAAGTAGCCAAGAGCGGTAAAGAGTGGATGAAGTCCATCACGACCGAACGTAGGCTACAAAAGCTGGTCTCCATCAGCACGCTCCCCTCCGTGGAATTTGCGTCTTGGCGCGCCGCTGCCGGCGAATCTTGCCCCACCCCTCGCTTCGACAAGGTAGTGGTCTTTGAATCATTCTTCCTCCGCGGATTCGGCCTTCCTCGCTCTCCTTTCTTCCGAGGATTTCCGCATTTCTATGGGATCGAAGTTTCTCACTTGAACCTCAATTCTATCTTCCAAATCGTGATTTTCGTTCAAATCTACGAGGCTTATCTGGGGATCGCTCCTCATTTCGACCTCTTCAGATTTCTTTACGTTCTCAAACCTTTTCCCAACAAGAACTTTTCCAAAGCCGTAGGCGGCGCTGGATTTCAATTGCGGGAAGGGGTCCGAAAATACTATTTCGAGCTTCCTTTAAGAACCTCCAACAAAGGTTGGCACTCCGAATGGTTCTACTGTGCCAATTCTCCACCAGCCCTTCCTTCTTTCTCCGGTGAGTGCCCCACAGTCCGCCCCTCCTGGTCTTCTCCTCTCGCCGATGGCGAAGGAAACCAAGTGGAGGAGCTTCTTGTTCTTCTCCATAGACTGAAGACTGCTGGGCTGACTGGTATTGGTGTAGTCTGGAACTACACTCAGCGCCGTATCCAGCCCATCAAGGAGAGGATGCATCTCGCCTTCGAGTACTCGGGGCCGCAAGTCACCATTCGGGAAACCGAAGACCCGATCACGCAAAAGGATCTAGTCAACCGAGTGAGCGAACTCTTCGCTCCAAGTTCAGAGATAGTCCACTCGGATTGCCCAGGTGGATACCACTTGTCGTACCCTCCCCTAGTGGTAAGGAAAAGATTCTTCTCAACTCAACCACTGTTTTGAGACGACAATGTAATTGATCTGGTGCATTCACAGGGGCACGCGTCATTTTTCTTCACCTATCCCATTCCAGAAGCCCCGAGCCACAAGGAGGCACCGTGCAAGCGTCCCGCGGGGGACTCGGCTGATGCTCCTGCGGCCAAGAAGGGCAAGGGAGTTGCCTCGGGGGACTCGGACGAAGATGACGACGAAGACAACGTCCCGCTCCTGCGCCGTCGCCGCTCAGCTCCAAGGCCGTCTCCGTCTCCAGCCAAGCAGCCTCTGAGCCCTCCGTCTCCCTAATCCACTGGCCAAGCAGCCGCGTCGGGGACGGAGAAGCCCTTCGGTTCCCACCCGAGTGGTTCGGGCATCCGATTCGAATTTAAGTTCGTCCCATCACAAAGGTATGCCTTCATGACGCTGCGCCTTCACGATTTGTAAAGGAATTTGTATCTTGAGAAATCTTCAAATGCTTTCAGAAAACCTGTCGAAGATGACGATGACCTGCCAAGCTCGGATGGCAGTAAGATGCTAGCCTCGGCGCCTCCAGGGCCTGACCACCAAGCCGAGTCCCAATCAGCAGAGGGCTCGACCCAGCACGCCGCACCTCGCCAAGACTCTGGTCCGTCCTCTGCCACTCGCCAATCCTCGTCATCGAAGGGGAAATCCCAGCCCCAGCTCCAGAGAGCTCAGAACCAGAAATCGAGGAGATTCCTCGTCCCTCCGCCAAAGCTCACACTCCACCCCTCCGACTGAAGTGGAGGAAGGAGATGGAGGGCTACGAGGTCGATGACGAGAGGAAAGCCGAAGAATGGGAGGTACTAGAGGATATGGCCGTAGCCTAGGTCGAGATGTACAGGGTAAAGCCTTTTTATGCCTTGAATTCTTGCTTTGCGTTAGGGAATCCCACTAATCTCCCTTCCTTTTCCATGCAGCAGATGAAAGAGAGGTCGAAGCAAAAGACCCTCTGCGTGCAGAGAACAGTGGGCGAGCTAAAGTCTCGCGATGAGTTTAACAATGCATTGTATGCGGCTAAGTCGCAATATCGCGGCCAGATCGAAGAGCTTCAACGAGAGGTTACTGAACTTCGATTCCGCCATATAGAAGAGTCCAATACCATCCGAGGTACAAAACCTTGAACAATACTAAACCTTTACAAAGAGAATGCTCCTTGGATGATAGTATCTAAGATTTGCTCTTGAATGTAGTATTGGAGACGAAGCAGAAGGTGCTAGAAGAGATATCCGGGGCGAGGCAGAAGGTCCTGAAGGATGAAGTATTCCGAGCCAGTACTCAAGCCGAGAAGTCGGCTAAAGAATTGGAAGGTAACTTTCCGCCATTGACTCTCCCTGGCTCAGCCCCAGCGAAGTCCGACTGATTTGTCACGTCTGATTGATTGCGCAGAATATCGGGAGAAGATCAGGGCACAATTCCAAGTTCTAGATGAGAGAGTGAAGTCTGCCCAGCAGCGTCACAACCGCACTCTGACGAGGATAGCTCCAACGCTCCGGTACCTTTATCCTAAAGAAGAGCTGCCATTTGATGCCGACATCCTAGAGGCCCGCCCTGACGATATTCCTGCGTGGATTAAGGTCTTCACACAGGAGACAGCAACGACATGCACCAGCCAAGGCCTCGCGATTGCAAAGTCAAACTTCCCTCGCCTAGACTTTGAGGCTGTGAAGGAAGGATTTGCATGCACCGAGGAAAAGGCCTGCGCCTGCTGGAAGAAGTTCGCCCGACTGCCATCCATATAGTTAAACAATTGGATTTGTAGATGTATTTGTTGCCCAAATGCTTGATGGATCCTCGATACTTGTGATCTTGTTTATCCGAGTACTTAGCTATATCCTTTTTCATGAAGCTCATCTGCCGACTGGTCCAGCCCCCGAGTGCCAGGAATTAGCACTTGGCTATCTCCCCGTGCACCTACGGAGTAACTAAACGTTGTCTTTGGCAAGTACCAGCGTCATTACTCAAGAATTTTCATAACACTCGAATTGATCGACATATGTAAAGAGTAAACAACTTTTATTGGTTAGATAGGGTGCGGTTGACTCCGCACACTATTTAGTGTAGCCCCCAACTTACTGCTTAGTCGTTTACGGCTAAGTAGCAAGTCAGAAAAAGGGAACTAATTACATGATGCTTGAATACAGGACTTTAAGAGTAAAAACGACGTAGCTGCTCAATGTTCCAGGTGTTAGGCACTTCAGATCCGTCTTCACGTTGTAGCCGATAATCCCCCGAGCAGGTCACTTCAGCAATCACATTGGGGCCTTCCCAGAGTGGGGAGTGTTTATGCTCATACTTCTGATTCCTTCGGAGGACAAGATCTCCCTTGGAGAACGCACGGCCCCGTGCGTTGCGCTGGTGATAGCGACGCAAGCCATGTTGGTACTTTGCCGACTGGATCATTGCTGCTTCCCTGGCTTCCTCGAGCCGATCGAGGTCTTCGTATCTTGTCTCATCCGACTGATTATCGTCGAAACCGGCGACCCGAGGGGACCGAAAATTCAATTCAGTCGAGAGAACCGCCTCTGAGCCATAGACTAGGAAAAAGGATGTCTGCCCGGTCGCGCGACTTGGGGTTGTTCTGAGCCCCCAGAGCACCGAAGGAAACTCCTTAACCCAGCGCGTAGCGTACAGCTTTAGACGATCGAAGATTTGGGTTTTAAGTCCTTGTAGCATCAATCCGTTGGCACGTTCAACCTGCCCGTTACTCCTTGGGTAGGCGACTGAAGCGTAGCATATCTTGATGCCCAGCTCCTCGCCCCAATCTAGAAATTCGCTGCTTTTGAACTGAACGCCATTATCGGTGTTGATGCGATTAGCTACGCCAAAACGCACAACGATGTCACGGAAGAACTCGCGCGCCTTGGCCACCGTGATAACTGCAACCGGCTTGGCTTCGATCCATTTTGTAAACTTGTCGATGGCGACGAAGAGATGACTGAATCCGCCTTGCGTCCGCTTGAGGGGGCCCACCATATCTAGATTCCAGACGGCGAAGAGGTAAGAGATTGAAATTGTTTGTAGATCCTGGGCCGGCATGTGAATTTGCCATGCAAAGAACTGACACCCGTCACATCTGCGTACTATATCTTCCGCATCTGTGACCACGGTTGGCCAGAAGAATCCTTACCGATAGGCTTTTCCCACCAGGGTGCTGGCTACCGCGTGGTGCCTGCATTCTCCCGAGTGGATATTATTGAGTAGATCTCCGCCTTCTTACTCTGATATGCAACGCCTTAATATCCCGGAATTGTTTTTTCTGAAAAGCTTGTCCCCGACTACCTTGTAGCTTTTGCTTCGGCATGTAATGCACTCGCCAAGGTTTCAATCCTCAGGCAGCTCATCACGAAGAAGATAATCTAAGTAAGGCTAAGTCCACCCGGGATTAATTGACAATACCTTTGCATCGGTTTCTGACTGCTTCTCTTGATCTTCTCCCGATGCAGGTGATAGCTTGATGGACGGCGCGTGCAGTTCTTGGACGAAAACACTAGTCGGGACTTGCGCCCGAGTGGATCCCATCCGCGCTAGCTCGTTTGATGCTTCGTTATCTCGACGGAGCACGTGTGTCAGCTTCAATTCAGTCCATCGAATTTGTCTTCTACCTTTCGTACCTCCTGACTGTAAGCCGCCATGCTGTCGCCAATGCAAGACCACTCCTTTTGAATTTGGTTAACCACGAGCTGTGAATCTCCGAGCACCATTTACCGTCTGGCGCCGAGCGATATGGCGACGCATAGCCCCTGGATGAGTGCCTCGTACTCGGCGGCGTTGTTGCTAACGGAAAACAGTATCTGGAGGACGTTGCATAGCTTCTTTCCAGTCGGTGATATGAGCAAAATTCCAGCCCCCGCGCCGCTAAGTATGAGGAACCATCAAAATACATCGTCCAGTATTCGAGATTCTTCTTTGCTGCTGGGGTCTGAGCCTCTGTCCACTTCGCGACAAAGTCTGCTAGTGCTTGAGATTTGATGGCTAATCGAGGCCTGAACTTTATTTCAATGGCTCCAAACTCGACTGCCCACTTGGCAATTCTTTCGGTGGCTTTTCGATTATAAAGTATGTCTCCAAGCGGAAAAGAAGTGACCACCGAAATTTCATACTCTTGACAATAATGTTTAAGCTTCGGCGATGTGAGTAACACAGCGTAAAGAAGCTTTTGAACTTGTGGGTACCTTGTTTTGAATTAGTCCAATACCTCGCTTACGAAGTAGACTGGGCGCTGTACCTTCTTGAGGGAGCCCTCCTCATCTCGTTCGACCACCAGAGCCCTGCTGATGACGTGAGTCGTGGCGCCGATGTAGAGTAAGAGGGGCTCCTGGCGCATGGGAGGGACCAACACCGGAGGCGTGGTGAGGAATCTCTTTAGATCTTCGAAGGCTTCTTGTGCTTCCGTTGACCACTGAAAATCGTCTTGTCGGCGTAGGAGCCCAAAGAATAGCATGCCTCGCTCCCCGAGTCGGGAACGAATCGGCTGAGTGCCGCGATGCATCCAGTGAGTTTTCGCACATCCTTCTGACTGGTCGGGGGCTTAATCTTGATGATGGCATTGACCTTCTCTAGATTGGCTTCAATACCTCAATGAGAGATGATGAATTCAAGTAGTTTACCAAACGGAACCCCAAAAACGCACTTCTCGGGATTTAGTTTCATCCGGTATGCCCTTAGGCACTCGATTGTCTCGGTCAGATCTGCTATGAGATCCTATCTGGATTTTGTTTTTATGACGATGTCATCAACGTAGGCCTCCACGTTGCGTCCGAGCTGAGTGTGAAAACACTGCTGTATGGTGCGCTGATAAGTTGCGCGAGCGTTTTTCAGCCCGAATGGCATTGTGATATAGCAGAAAACACCAAAAGACGTAATAAACGACGTCTTGATGCAATTTTCCTCCTTCAGACTGACCTGATGATAGCCCGAGTAGACGTCCAGAAAACTCAGGAGCTCGCACCCGACGGTGGAATCCACCACTTGGTCGATGCGGGGGAGCCAAAAAGAATCCTTAGGACACGCTTTAATGATGTCAGTGTAGTCGACACACATCCGCCATGGCTTCTTTTCTGCACCAGGACCGGGTTCGCAAGCCTCTCGGGATGATACACTTGATGAACCGTGCTGCCAACAATTTAGTGATTTCATCCCGTATGGCGTCCTTTTCGATCCGGAGCAAATTTTCGTAGATGTTTCTTGATTGGTTTCGCCTTCTCATCGACGTGGAAAGAGTGCTCAATCACCTCCTTCGGAACACCAGGCATGTCCGAAGGCTTCCAAACGAACACATCCTGATTGGCCCGAATGAAAGTGACGAGCGCGTCTTTCTATTTGCTGTTGAGCCCTGTCCCAATCATGGCTATCTTGGCCGGATCAGACGGGTCCAACAGGATATTCTTAGTTTCTTCGGCTGCTTGGATGGATGTTTTGGTTTGCTTCTTGGCGGGGATATCCCCTTCCTCCTGAAGGAACGCAACCTCCAGTCGGATCTTTTTCATCTCGACAAATGAGTCCAATGCCTACGCCATCTCACAGCTTTCGTTGTCATAGAGCAGGGATTGTTTAACGTCATCAGGGAGGGTGATTACACCATTGGGATTTGACATTTTAAGGCGAGGTAGGTGTAGTAAGGAACAACCATGAATTTGGCAATCCCAGGCCTTCCCAAGATGGCATGATATGCCGTCTAGAAATCGGCCATTTCGAAACTCAGACTCTCAGTCCGATAATTATCCTTGGTCTCGAACGTAACGGACAGAAAGATCTGTCCGAGTGGTATCGCGGACGTCCCGGGGATTACGCCGTGGAAAGGAGATTTCCCTGCCGTAGTTCGGAACGAGAAATATTCATCTGATCCAGGGTCTTGATGAAAAGAACATTAATCCCGCTCCCGCACTCGACCAGAACCCTTTTTAATTTGCTTCCTCGCACGATCGGATCCAACACCAGAGGATACCTCCCAGAAAAGGCAATCCGATCCGGATGGTCCGATCGATCGAACGTGATGGGCACCTCGAACCATCGCAAGTACTTAGGTGTCATGGGCATGATAGCATTGATCTCCCATACAAAGGTCCTAAAATCAAGGTCTCACACAGATTAGTCGGAACAAAAAAAATTTATCGATTTGGCCAGGGCGAAATCAGTGCTATACAGACGGTGCAAAGCCGCCAATAGCAATAGCAAGCGTTTCCGATTTACATAGCCCAAAATATTTTTCTATAAAAATAATATTTGAAAATATTTTTTTATATTTTTCAAATTTTGATATTCAATATTTAAATCTTAAATACAAAAATAATATTATTTCAAAAATTATAAAATGTTGTAATTAATTTTTTGGAACAAATGTAGAAATTTAAAT
The DNA here is from genome assembly GCA_005191435.1 of Raddia distichophylla. Lineage (NCBI taxonomy): Eukaryota > Viridiplantae > Streptophyta > Magnoliopsida > Poales > Poaceae > Raddia > Raddia distichophylla. The sequence continues at coordinate 306,598 of SPJY01015489.1, read as the reverse complement.
TTACAAATGAATTTTTAATTAATCATTATTTCCTAATTATAAAATTTTGAAAATGAAAACTAAAACTTAAATATAAAATGAATTTTGACAAATGTAGTTTTTGAGTTATTCGACATGTCATACATGCTAAAGACTGAAACTGTGCTGCAGCCTGACATCAATATGAATTTTGGCCAATGTAGTTTTTGGCAAATTTAAATATTATTTCTTAACTTACACATAAACTACTAACCAGATTGTCGATAAAATGAACACAAGCAAACACATTTTAAAGACTGAAACTGGAGCATGTCGGCATAGATTCAGATCTACCGCAAATTTATACAGGTTACAGCACAGTTGGTATTTATGGAAGTTAAAGATGTTGGTCCACCAGCTTTCTTCACTTTTCTCATCCCAAGAAATCATTGCCCTGAGCCTGCTGTTGCTCCCGGAAATATGGTTGAAAAATCATCCCAGCAGCAAATGCAGCAGCAAGAGAAGCTACTAATGCCCCACCTCTAGCAAACCTGTTGTTCATTTTAGCTTCAAATTTCCTATAAAGCATCCAGGGGATAGACTGGCGCTGCATCTTTTTCTTCATCAGTTGCTCATACAAAGTAGAGTACTGCCAAAAAAAAAACTATAAACCAAGATGTTTTCAGCACATGGACATAAGAGCACCGAATATACTTTGAGAAAAGAATAGGAAGGTACAGTAAGTTATAATGCAACCAAAAGCATCAGGATAGTCAATTGGGCTTCATGGAGAACACATTTCATAAAAGAAAATGGGAACTAAAGAAAATAAAATTAGCAACCTAAATTGCAATGTGCATTTCAATGGATAAGAATGGGCCACAAGCCATTATAACATGTTCACCGTAACATTTCCAAAATCCTGAATGACGCTCTAATAGAAGAATATACTACAATTACGCTCAAAAGATGGAATTGATCAGACAATACAAGAAAATCAACAAATGAAGAGCTATGATAAACAAATGTGTAGCACAGAGCAAGTAAAAAGCAATTTAAATCCAAGAAAAAAATTGGAATCAATGCAGCAGTGATACAGAAATATTAAATCAAACACCCAATGTGAAGTACTTCACAAAAAAAATTATGTACTGTTAAAAGATAAGCAGGCAACAATAAAATGAAAACTTTGTTAAAATCATAAAACTTGTGTATTTAATAATGAGAGCAACTATAGGGCTAATGTGTTGCAATGTTGACTTGTGTGAATATGGATTATGTGTCATTTTAATTAATGGAATTGGAGATGAAAAAGGAGTCTGAGGGAACAAACTGGTGTTTCTAGAGGGTGAGTGAGGGCTCTGTCAAGGCCATTCAGGAACGAAGTCTGAACATGCTTCTCAAACAGATCCCACACGTGGAGGGCATCAGGATCATTCAAGAAGTGCCGACGCATCCTCTGTGATTGCACGGTCAGATCGCGCACAGCCTGATTTATCGGCTGATGTAGAATATCATCATGATCGTTTTGCCATTTCAAGTCCATTTTCATTGGGCCAATGTCCTGTAAAATTAAGAAATCATCTATAGATTTAAGATTAATCCATCATGAAAAGTAGAATTTGCTGGAAATATATGAGCACCTTACCTTTGTGATGTTCTCATTGTTGCAAGGCACCATGGTTGCTACTAAATGATCTACAGAAAGTGTGTAAGTCAGAAGCTCATAAAGCACTTATTCAGTTTTAAAGATGGGTAAAGAGAACCTGATTTTATAACCAATGTATCACTAGTTTTCAAATTTGTTTCTATTGTTTCAGACACTTCTAAAAATCCATATTAATTCCAATTAGTGATGATTTATTTAATAATTAACCCCGTCAAATTGCTAAACCTTAGCTCGCCAGCCAATAAGCAATTTCTTGAACATTGGTTTCAGCACTAATAGAAAGATTAAGATGTGAAAACCATATAGTTCAAGAGCAAATAACAGTTTGTTATCAATACTCAAAAGTTGATTTTACTTCATAATTCTCATATAAATAAATGTAAAAACTAAAAAGAATCATTTATGTAACAGAAAAGCTTATCAAATTCTAATTGGTGAGAACAATGAAACTTTCAAAGTTTAAAACATGCAAATGCCTAATCAGCAACACTGTCCAAACACTACCATCTTAAAAAAAATGAAAACTAATATAAACAATCACAAGGAGTAAGACCTGCTTCTCTTAATCCAAATATCATTCATCTAATATGCTTTTTAAATAACTTTAGAACAGCTTGCCAGGGATGCACAACACTTAGTACAAGACAAAGACAAGAAGATAAGACGAAATGACCAACAAATTTTCACGCAAAGGCTATCTCAAATAATAGCGAAAAATAAATAAATAAATAAATGCCTTGGAGCGTGGAAAAACAAAACAATTCTAGCATCCTCTTCGATCATCCTCCAGACCCAGACATGTATACCTATTTTTTTGCTATTCATTGTCCATGTAAATCATTATCCCATCACTGTGATTTAGGAATTCCTTGCTCCAATTTTGGGATTTGCCAATAATATTTGTTACATCAACGATCTGCCTAGTTCAGCACCTTACATGAAATGACTATATGTGCTATTGGCATGATTTTGTGTATTTCTAACTCTGGTTCATATTGGAGAATGCTAGGTTGGCATGCATATACCTACCCATGCTTAATTAAATAGTTAGTGATAGTTAAGTGGTTTCGGTTTTGGTATGTACGTCAATCATGTAATAATTGGATATCAAGCATTGATTTTGTTGAAGTTCAAATTGCCCGCACCTAGTATATCTGATTCAAACGCCATTCAAACACGTTAATATACCGCACTTAATACCCCTTGATTTTAGGCATGCAACATGACGTTCAATTTCAAAGTGCATGCTTATTAAAAAAGTCCATTGCTGTGTAGCAATATGGCATTTAATCATTGCTCAAATTTGAAATTCATACCCATGTTACTCATACACGTGAATAGTCAACATATTTAATTATTGCTGTCCATTCAAAAAACAAATTCAAACTAGACAGCATGTGCTTTCAATACCTTTGAAACATTGCCATATCTACAACTACTAATGGGTATAGATGTTAACAATGATATCCAAAACAGGTCTTATCATCTAGGTTCAACCCAACGATTAAGAATTGACGAGCCCAGGCCCCCGGGTTCCCAATGCCTGGCAATGTAGTTTTTAGTAACTACTTTTATGAACAAATAACCGAAATTTCTATATGCATATGATTGAAAAGTTTTTATTTTTTACTTTGATTGAAATTATTTGTCTTCCAATGAGATGAGATCGATTATGCCTTGCATTGCAGGCTTCAGAAACTACTCCTTGAGAGAGTAGTTTGAATTTGCGTGGAATGGTCAAGCTACTAATCGAGAGAAATCAATATAAATGGCACTCCTTGTAATTACTTCCTCACATATTTGCAAGGCAAATACTTAGAATTTTTCTGTAAATCTGCATAACTGATTTTTTTTTTGCTCAATATCCAATTTTGGTAAATGTATGTATGTGAGAACAGAACAAACTAAGACAGTGTGTGGTGGGATGTTGAGATGCACATAGTATGGCAGTGAAACATGAAAGATCATCTAATGCTAATCTTGTAAATTTTGCATTTGTGCAAAATTGTTAATATAAAATCATGTCTTCAGTTTGGAGTAGTTGAATTGAAGCGTGGGGTTTGCATAGCTTTCCCTAAAAAGTTTTTTGTTTTTCTAAGTTGAGCACCCATGTACTTTCCAATTTTAGTGGTACAGATTAAGTCATAAGAGGCAGAACTAATTTCTTTTTCAAGGCCAGTACAAACATCAATTCATGTCGAATAAAACACTCATCTCAAGTGTGTAGTATTTTTTTCAATAAAAGTCTTTAAGGCAGACAGAATTTTATTGGTCAATTTCTTTGTAGGATAGTACCAATAACAACGCACAAATTTCTACTTGAACAAAAGAGTTTAATGATATTCAATACCATTTTAATCCAATATTGATCGTGTTTTTTCCTAAAAAGGGTTTCCTTGCCTTGGTAGGATTCTTGACATGTAAAAGAGAGCTGTAGACAGTAAAAAGTAGAATATACCGCTTTAATGCTCTTCCCTTCCAATTTGAATGAATCTGTTTTTTTTTCAATAAATTGTTGTTGTTTTCAAGAAAATTCTATGATGAGATCAGTTTGATGTTGTAGTTGGATTATATTTCACCATTATGTAAGTAGATATTTTTACAAGCCTATTTTCCTTCTGCATATTCAAAAGTAACTCCTGTCCTACAAAGACAAAATTATCTCAATATTGAATTATCCGGATTTTTTATTGTCTTAATAATGAGAGTTGTTCTAGTTTTCAAAAAAAATTCATACGCATGATATCAGAGCTGTTTGGTTGTCCAGATGGCAAATGAGGAGTATTTTTACATGGTTTTGGTGCAAATTTCCTTCCTTTCCTTTTAGGCTCCAGAGCTCAGTGGCGGGCACAGGTTATTCAAGATGGGTGTACATGATTCAAAAAATGATCATTAAAATTCTGCAGATTTAAGATTTTTAAGCCTGGTTGCGAATTTAACCTAGGGTTTACGAATTAGGGATTTAGGGTTAGCCAAGCGGGTCAGAGAATGAAAGATTTTAGGCCTACCTGACCGAACCGGCGGCGGCGTGGTGCTGAGGCGACCTGGCGCCCGGTGTGGTGGCGCCGGACTCCGGCAAGCGGGGTTAACGGAGGGAGCCGGCCTGCGGGTTGGAACTCGGACAAGTCGCCGATGGCGGCGCCCCGGACAGCCGGTTGACGAGGAGGCGGCGGAGTGGCACTGTGTCCAACACAGCGCAACTCATTAGCCTTTCCCTCTTAGTTAAACATCACAGCAAACCAATACAATCAAGTACACAAGGTTCTTAAGGCGTCGCCCAGGCGGTAGAAAACTCTGGGCGTCGCGCGACGCGTCTCCAGGTGTGGCCTTACCTGCGCACCGTGCCCACTCGTTGGGCTTCGGCCGGCGGCGGCCTTCTACTCCAGGGGCCACCTTCTCCTCGTGTGCCTCCTCCTTTGGTTCCTCCCGTGAGCCTCCTCCACCGTCTCCCCTCGGCCAGATGCGCCTCCGTCGGCGGAGATGATGAGAGGAAGAGAGCAGAGGAGGGGAAGAAGGGAGCGGCGGCAGGGGATGCGTGGCTGCGGCGGCAGGGGATGTGTGGGTGGCTGCTGGCTGGGTGCTCACACATGTAGGGTTATGGAAGCTGAGCACACATGGCCAATTTTAGGCCGGTTTGTGGGCTGAATGAAGAGCGGGCCAACCCCCTCTTCTCTCTTTTTTTTTTATTTGTCCTCCTCCCTATGTTTTCTTCCTGTGATATGGCGTCGTCTCGCTCGCCTTAGGACCCGCCTAGGCGCCTAGAAGGGCGGGGTTGCTACGCCTCGCCTTACCGCTTTAAAAGCCTTGCAAGTACATATCATAATGGCAAAATTGGTCTTATACCATCCACAGTCCCAAGTTTGGGTTTTTATCATCAAAAGACTACAGTTCACTTTAATACCACTCCAAACTCCTTTTGTTTCTTTTTTTACCACTCCGTCGGCCTCCCTCGATCTCCCGTTACTGTTCACGGCGCCGCTCCCCCTATCCAGCGCGGCGGCCTGGGCCCCTTCCTCCGTCCTCCACCTCCCCGGCCATGGGCGGCGCCTCCCCCTCTCCAGCGTGGCGGCGTGGGCTCCTCCAGCCGCCTCCTCCCCTTCGGCCGTGGGCGCCTGGGCGTTGCCACCCCTCTCCAACGCGGCGGCGTGGGCTCCTCCAGCCGCCTCCTCCCCTCCGGCCATGGGCGGCGCCTCCCCCTCTCCAGCGCGGTCTGCAGCAGGCGGCGGCGCGGGGCGGGGCGCGTCCCTCCTGCCTCCTTCTCGTCTAGCCTAGTGGCGGCAGGTCTTCCTCCCGCCTGCTCTTCTCCAGGCGGCGGCAGCGCGGGGGCTGCCTCCTTCTCCTCCTCCCCAGCAGCAGCTGGCGGCGTGGAGCTCCTCCCCCAGGACGGCGCGGGGCCTGTGGCAGCCGGCGGCGTCGTGGGCTCCTCCCGCCTTTTCCTCGGCAGCGCGGTGGCCTGGGCTCCTCCTGCCTCTTCCTCAGCAGCTGCCGAGCTCTTCAACAACTCCGTGGCGCCACCTGCCTACTCCACCAGCGCCGGCAGCACGGCGGCGCCCGGCTGAAGACACTAGTGTTGGGCTGAGTTTTGTTTTGCAAGTGCTCCAGTGACTCTGCGCGCCATGGTGATGACAATTTTGCGCCTGGGGGGAGATCGCGCGGGAGAGATACCGATTGAGGCAACTGAACAGTCGCGCCAGAGATATAACGGAGGCAGTAACGGGAGATGGAGGGGAGGCCGACGGAGTGGTAAAAAAAGAAACAAAAGGAGCTTCGGGTGGTATTAAAATGAACTGTAGTCTTTTGATGGTAAAAACCCAAACCTGAGATCTTTGGATGGTATGAGACCAATTTTGCCGCCACGTTTTTTATTTGATCATGGGACTGTTCTTCCTGCGTGTGCAAGACGAGACGGCACTTGCTTTGGCGGAGTCGTGGACCATGCGTCGTTGCCAGATCGTATTCGCGACGTGTATTGGCCGATCGGTCCCCCATTTTTTTTTGTAGGCTCACGTATTAGTTGTAAATTTTCGCTTTGTGCTAACGTACTGGGCTCTGGGATTTGGACACTTCTGTGCCACGGTACTTGTTAAACTGAGGCGTGCCAACCAGTATTAGTCAATCTTGCTACAAAAACTGTGTTGCCATGAAAAGGCTTTCCTCAGATACCCTGTTTCCTTCTCTGACAGACAAAATCTTCCTGTGCTACTTCCGTTTCAGTAATCCTGATTTCTGAAACAATATTGAATCTGTTCTTTGCAGCGGTGCCCGTCCGACAAACTTCTTTTTTTGGATAGGCGTAGCCGAACTCAGTTATCATGGTCCAGACAGTAGGTGCGGAGGCACCAGAGAAGAATCAGGTCCCTTTGCTTCTTCTGTTCTGCAAGTTCATATGATGGTTCATGCAGTGTTCTTGATTTTGGTAGAATGATTTTTTTTCTTACGATTGCTGTGTTTGGCTGTAAAATGGACAGGGGAAGTTTTCTGGTATACTAATCTGCTGGCTTTTGGGAAATGGAAGCCTTTTCGCATGGAATAGTATGCTAACCATCGAAGATTACTACGTTGCTTTGTTCCCGGTAAGCGCTTGTTTATGGCACTCAATTGATGGTTTCAATCAAATCTTCCTTCAATACCACCATGCATGCACTTGAAAGATGCAAAAGTACATCCTTGTACTTTGTCATGTATGTTGGAGTAGATTATTTGTGGCTTTCAGTTGGCTGTTTGAGTGGAACCAGTATTCACATGCACTTGAATAGATGCTAAAGGCGTCCTCTGGTCTTCTTTTTGGAGCGTTGGGCTAAACTGAAATTCAGTCAACATCTGAACATTGGAGTTATTTTGCTGATATTGTTGATCGTTTCCAGTTTCGAACTTCAATTATTTTCCGGTCCTTGAACTGAGATGCTCAATGAGCCTATCATCGCAGCATTTATCACACTTAAATATACAACCATTTACACCTTCTACTTCTGATTGCAGAATTACCATCCAACAAGAGTTCTTATGCTAGTTTACCAGCCTTTTGCCTTTGGAATAACTTGCTTCCTCACATATCATGAAGCAAAGCTCAACACAAGGAAGAGGAATCTGTTTGGATTTGGAATCTTCTTAGTTAGCTCTTTCGCATTAATAATGGTACGTATGATGCTTCTTTTTTGATAAAAAGATGAATGTACCAATTTAGTAGCTTATGTGGTCATCTTCGTTGTTCTAGCTGGACATCGGTACTAAAGGAAGGGGTGGGTCTGGAACGTTCATTGGTGTATGCATAATCAGTGCCTTATTTGGGACAGCCGATGCCCACGTTCAAGGAGGCTTGGTTGGTGATCTTTCCTTCATGTGCCCTGAGTTCATTCAGGTATAACGTTTTACAATCAATTTTCCAGTGATTTGTGATACTTGCTCTTATGTTTGTAGTCCTCAGGCCCATAGGCCTAATTTTATACTTCATGATACGTATCATGCTTTGGATTTTCAGTCCTTCCTGGCGGGCTTGGCAGCTTCTGGAGTTCTAACATCAGCTTTGAGATTAATTACAAAAGCGGCTTTTGAGAACTCACAAAATGGTCTTCGCAATGGAGCCAGTAGGTCCCTGTGAACATGTGTAGATGTAATAGAATTATCTTCTAACATTAAAAAAAATGAAAATTTCTGCATACTTCCAAAATAAAATTATATGAATTCTAAAGAAGATGAGGGGCTAAAAGTGTGCCAATGACATGCGGCTAGTACTATAGCTACATTATAATCCATTAGTTTTTGTTGCAGCATAGTGAGCAAAAGTATTCCTTGTAAAAAAACTATACTTTTTACTGATTATGTCTAAAAATAGATGCTACCCTTCCAATTATGAACTGAATATAGAAGCATTTGTCTTGAGAAAAGATCATCCAAGAAGTATGCCTTATCTGTGGCCGTTTTGTACAAAAAAATGCACCGATTATGCCAAAATGGGAACACTACAAATCCACTGTCATCGCAGCAACAGCTACAGCAAAAGATATCCCTACATCTACATGACCTTTTGTTATAATTTCTGTTCTTTAATGGCTGTATGCTTGTTTCCATCTTGGATATTTTCCAAAAATTTTATGACTATATGTATAACCAATCTATGTTTGATTGATTTTGCAGTACTATTCTTTTCAATAACATGCATCTTCGAGCTCGTTTGCCTCCTTTCATACGCATATGTCTTTCCCAAGCTACCCATCGTGAAGTACTACCGCACAAAGGCAGCCTCTGAAGGGAGCAGGACCGTTGCCAGTGACCTTGCTGCTGCAGGGATCAAGACTGAGCAAGACATACAGGTTTGTCTCTCCGAAAACAATTCCTATATGTGCATTTGTTCAAACTTTGCCATGATAATTTTGTCTTTTGGAAGCATGAGGATCAGATGTTGATATACTGATCTGCGCAGGCTGAGGAGGATCCACAAAAGCTGGACCGTTTAACCACCAAACAGCTTCTGATGCAGAATATCGACTACGCGTTTGATATCTTCCTGATATATGTCCTGACTCTATCGATCTTCCCTGGGTTTTTATCTGAAGATACTGGATCACACAGCCTAGGAACATGGTAAATCAAGAACTTGTATTTAATTATTTACCTTCAGGAAAGTGACCCGTGCAAAGCTCAGCAGTATCATGCATCCAAGCATCTGAATTCTGACATGCCGTTTTCGGACAAAAAATAAATAAATTCAGGTACGCGCTTGTGCTGATCGCGATGTACAACGTACTGGACCTGATCGGGAGGTACCTGCCGCTGATCAAGTGCCTGAAGCTGACCTCCCGGAAGGGCCTGATGGGCGCGATCCTGGCGCGGTTCCTGTTCATCCCGGCGTTCTACTTCACGGCCAAGTACGGCAGCCAGGGCTACATGATCTTCCTCACCTCCTTCCTCGGCCTCACCAACGGTTTCCTCACCGTGTGCGTCCTCACCGAGGCGCCCAAGGGATACAAGGCGAGTCAACCCCACTCCACTCTTCTTGCACCTTGGGATAAAAAATATGGTTTTTCTTCTTGCCATGGTGATCTGAATCATCATCGCATGCGATTAATTGGTCGCTTGGCTGTGCAGGGGCCGGAGCAGAACGCTCTGGGCAACGTGCTGGTGGTCTGCCTCCTCGCCGGCATCTTCTCCGGCGTCGTGCTGGATTGGATGTGGCTGATAGGCAAGGGCTTTTGATGGGCGTGTGCGCTTCACTGCTTCGCGAGGAAGAGATGTTTGGTGGTGAGTGGGAAGCGCGCGAATGTAAGCTGCTGCTGGAACAAAAATTTTATAATTCGAGTGATTGTTAATCGGTCCATGAAGCCATGGAGGGAGCATGTCAACCGTGTGATTCAGAAACGCGTTCGTTCATGACCATGTGTAGCAGAGCC
>SPJY01015489.1:273006-293229 GCA_005191435.1 Raddia distichophylla | reverse complement strand
TCGATAGATTATAAAAAGAATAAAAAATAGTTTTACCTTCTTTCAAAGGATTACTAAAAGCCAAAAAAATCGTTACAAATTATCACAACATATAGGTCATATAAAAATAACAAAATTTTGTTACAGTAATACGCAACGGTACGTAACGTTGAAAAGAACAAGGCCTAAGTACTGGCATGCATTAGACAGCACCAATTAAAATATACTACTACTCACTTTTTAATTATTCACTACTGTTGCATAAAGCTAGTTTTTATTTAGGTTAGTGCATATTCTCTGCCGTTGCCAAGGATGTGGTTGGTTGTTATTTTCGGCATGTCTATGCACCGGCGTATTACTATAGCAAATTTAAGCGCTCTCGAAAAAAGGTCGATAGATTATAAAAAGAATAAAAAATAGTTTTACCTTCTTTCAAAGGATTACTAAAAGCCAAAAAAATCGTTACAAATTATCACAACATATAGGTCATATAAAAATAACAAAATTTTGTTACAGTAATACGCAACGGTACGTAACGTTGAAAAGAACAAGGCCTAAGTACTGGCATGCATTAGACAGCACCAATTAAAATATACTACTACTCACTTTTTAATTATTCACTACTGTTGCATAAAGCTAGTTTTTATTTAGGTTAGTGCATATTCTCTGCCGTTGCCAAGGATGTGGTTGGTTGTTATTTTCGGCATGTCTATGCACCGGCGTATTACTATAGCAAATTTAAGCGCTCTCGAAAAAAGGTCGATAGATTATAAAAAGAATAAAAAATAGTTTTACCTTCTTTCAAAGGATTACTAAAAGCCAAAAAAATCGTTACAAATTATCACAACATATAGGTCATATAAAAATAACAAAATTTTGTTACAGTAATACGCAACGGTACGTAACGTTGACAAGAACAAGGCCTATGTACTGGCATGCATTAGACAGCACCAATTAAAATATACTACTACTCACTTTTTAATTATTCACTACTGTTGCATAAAGCTAGTTTTTATTTAGGTTAGTGCATATTCTCTGCCGTCGCCAAGGATGTGGTTGGTTGTTATTTTCGGCATGTCTATGCACCGGCGTATTACTATAGCAAATTTAAGCGCTCTCGAAAAAAGGTCGATAGATTATAAAAAGAATAAAAAATAGTTTTACCTTCTTTCAAAGGATTACTAAAAGCCAAAAAAATCGTTACAAATTATCACAACATATAGGTCATATAAAAATAACAAAATTTTGTTACAGTAATACGCAACGGTACGTAACGTTGACAAGAACAAGGCCTATGTACTGGCATGCATTAGACAGCACCAATTAAAATATACTACTACTCACTTTTTAATTATTCACTACTGTTGCATAAAGCTAGTTTTTATTTAGGTTAGTGCATATTCTCTGCCGTCGCCAAGGATGTGGTTGGTTGTTATTTTCGGCATGTCTATGCACCGGCGTATTACTATAGCAAATTTAAGCGCTCTCGAAAAAAGGTCGATAGATTATAAAAAGAATAAAAAATAGTTTTACCTTCTTTCAAAGGATTACTAAAAGCCAAAAAAATCGTTACAAATTATCACAACATATAGGTCATATAAAAATAACAAAATTTTGTTACAGTAATACGCAACGGTACGTAACGTTGACAAGAACAAGGCCTATGTACTGGCATGCATTAGACAGCACCAATTAAAATATACTACTACTCACTTTTTAATTATTCACTACTGTTGCATAAAGCTAGTTTTTATTTAGGTTAGTGCATATTCTCTGCCGTCGCCAAGGATGTGGTTGGTTGTTATTTTCGGCATGTCTATGCACCGGCGTATTACTATAGCAAATTTAAGCGCTCTCGAAAAAAGGTCGATAGATTATAAAAAGAATAAAAAATAGTTTTACCTTCTTTCAAAGGATTACTAAAAGCCAAAAAAATCGTTACAAATTATCACAACATATAGGTCATATAAAAATAACAAAATTTTGTTACAGTAATACGCAACGGTACGTAACGTTGACAAGAACAAGGCCTATGTACTGGCATGCATTAGACAGCACCAATTAAAATATACTACTACTCACTTTTTAATTATTCACTACTGTTGCATAAAGCTAGTTTTTATTTAGGTTAGTGCATATTCTCTGCCGTCGCCAAGGATGTGGTTGGTTGTTATTTTCGGCATGTCTATGCACCGGCGTATTACTATAGCAAATTTAAGCGCTCTCGAAAAAAGGTCGATAGATTATAAAAAGAATAAAAAATAGTTTTACCTTCTTTCAAAGGATTACTAAAAGCCAAAAAAATCGTTACAAATTATCACAACATATAGGTCATATAAAAATAACAAAATTTTGTTACAGTAATACGCAACGGTACGTAACGTTGACAAGAACAAGGCCTATGTACTGGCATGCATTAGACAGCACCAATTAAAATATACTACTACTCACTTTTTAATTATTCACTACTGTTGCATAAAGCTAGTTTTTATTTAGGTTAGTGCATATTCTCTGCCGTCGCCAAGGATGTGGTTGGTTGTTATTTTCGGCATGTCTATGCACCGGCGTATTACTATAGCAAATTTAAGCGCTCTCGAAAAAAGGTCGATAGATTATAAAAAGAATAAAAAATAGTTTTACCTTCTTTCAAAGGATTACTAAAAGCCAAAAAAATCGTTACAAATTATCACAACATATAGGTCATATAAAAATAACAAAATTTTGTTACAGTAATACGCAACGGTACGTAACGTTGACAAGAACAAGGCCTATGTACTGGCATGCATTAGACAGCACCAATTAAAATATACTACTACTCACTTTTTAATTATTCACTACTGTTGCATAAAGCTAGTTTTTATTTAGGTTAGTGCATATTCTCTGCCGTCGCCAAGGATGTGGTTGGTTGTTATTTTCGGCATGTCTATGCACCGGCGTATTACTATAGCAAATTTAAGCGCTCTCGAAAAAAGGTCGATAGATTATAAAAAGAATAAAAAAAATAGTTTTACCTTCTTTCAAAGGATTACTAAAAGCCAAAAAAATCGTTACAAATTATCACAACATATAGGTCATATAAAAATAACAAAATTTTGTTACAGTAATACGCAACGGTACGTAACGTTGAAAAGAACAAGGCCTAAGTACTGGCATGCATTAGACAGCACCAATTAAAATATACTACTACTCACTTTTTAATTATTCACTACTGTTGCATAAAGCTAGTTTTTATTTAGGTTAGTGCATATTCTCTGCCGTCGCCAAGGATGTGGTTGGTTGTTATTTTCGGCATGTCTATGCACCGGCGTATTACTATAGCAAATTTAAGCGCTCTCGAAAAAAGGTCGATAGATTATAAAAAGAATAAAAAAAATAGTTTTACCTTCTTTCAAAGGATTACTAAAAGCCAAAAAAATCGTTACAAATTATCACAACATATAGGTCATATAAAAATAACAAAATTTTGTTACAGTAATACGCAACGGTACGTAACGCTGAAAAGAACAAGGCCTAAGTACTGGCATGCATTAGACAGCACCAATTAAAATATACTACTACTCACTTTTTAATTATTCACTACTGTTGCATAAAGCTAGTTTTTATTTAGGTTAGTGCATATTCTCTGCCGTCGCCAAGGATGTGGTTGGTTGTTATTTTCGGCATGTCTATGCATTGGCGTATTACTATAGCAAATTTGAGCGCTCTCGAAAAAAGATCGATAGATTATAAAAAGAATAAAAAAAATAGTTTTACCTTCTTTCAAAGGATTACTAAAAGCCAAAAAAATCGTTACAAATTATCACAACATATAGGTCATATAAAAATAACAAAATTTTGTTACAGTAATACGCAACGGTACGTAACGCTGAAAAGAACAAGGCCTAAGTACTGGCATGCATTAGACAGCACCAATTAAAATATACTACTACTCACTTTTTAATTATTCACTACTGTTGCATAAAGCTAGTTTTTATTTAGGTTAGTGCATATTCTCTGCCGTCGCCAAGGATGTGGTTGGTTGTTATTTTCGGCATGTCTATGCATTGGCGTATTACTATAGCAAATTTGAGCGCTCTCGAAAAAAGATCGATAGATTATAAAAAGAATAAAAAAAATAGTTTTACCTTCTTTCAAAGGATTACTAAAAGCCAAAAAAATCGTTACAAATTATCACAACATATAGGTCATATAAAAATAACAAAATTTTGTTACAGTAATACGCAACGGTACGTAACGCTGAAAAGAACAAGGCCTAAGTACTGGCATGCATTAGACAGCACCAATTAAAATATACTACTACTCACTTTTTAATTATTCACTACTGTTGCATAAAGCTAGTTTTTATTTAGGTTAGTGCATATTCTCTGCCGTCGCCAAGGATGTGGTTGGTTGTTATTTTCGGCATGTCTATGCATTGGCGTATTACTATAGCAAATTTGAGCGCTCTCGAAAAAAGATCGATAGATTATAAAAAGAATAAAAAAAATAGTTTTACCTTCTTTCAAAGGATTACTAAAAGCCAAAAAAATCGTTACAAATTATCACAACATATAGGTCATATAAAAATAACAAAATTTTGTTACAGTAATACGCAACGGTACGTAACGCTGAAAAGAACAAGGCCTAAGTACTGGCATGCATTAGACAGCACCAATTAAAATATACTACTACTCACTTTTTAATTATTCACTACTGTTGCATAAAGCTAGTTTTTATTTAGGTTAGTGCATATTCTCTGCCGTCGCCAAGGATGTGGTTGGTTGTTATTTTCGGCATGTCTATGCATTGGCGTATTACTATAGCAAATTTGAGCGCTCTCGAAAAAAGATCGATAGATTATAAAAAGAATAAAAAAAATAGTTTTACCTTCTTTCAAAGGATTACTAAAAGCCAAAAAAATCGTTACAAATTATCACAACATATAGGTCATATAAAAATAACAAAATTTTGTTACAGTAATACGCAACGGTACGTAACGCTGAAAAGAACAAGGCCTAAGTACTGGCATGCATTAGACAGCACCAATTAAAATATACTACTACTCACTTTTTAATTATTCACTACTGTTGCATAAAGCTAGTTTTTATTTAGGTTAGTGCATATTCTCTGCCGTCGCCAAGGATGTGGTTGGTTGTTATTTTCGGCATGTCTATGCATTGGCGTATTACTATAGCAAATTTGAGCGCTCTCGAAAAAAGATCGATAGATTATAAAAAGAATAAAAAAAATAGTTTTACCTTCTTTCAAAGGATTACTAAAAGCCAAAAAAATCGTTACAAATTATCACAACATATAGGTCATATAAAAATAACAAAATTTTGTTACAGTAATACGCAACGGTACGTAACGTTGAAAAGAACAAGGCCTAAGTACTGGCATGCATTAGACAGCACCAATTAAAATATACTACTACTCACTTTTTAATTATTCACTACTGTTGCATAAAGCTAGTTTTTATTTAGGTTAGTGCATATTCTCTGCCGTTGCCAAGGATGTGGTTGGTTGTTATTTTCGGCATGTCTATGCATTGGCGTATTACTATAGCAAATTTGAGCGCTCTCGAAAAAAGGTCGATAGATTATAAAAAGAATAAAAAATAGTTTTACCTTCTTTCAAAGGATTACTAAAAGCCAAAAAAATTGTTACAAATTATCACAACATATAGGTCATATAAAAATAACAAAATTTTGTTACAGTAATACGCAACGGTACATAACGCTGAAAAGAACAAGGCCTAAGTACTGGCCTACTGGCATGCATTAGACATCACCGATTAAAATATACTACTAACTTTTTAACATATCGTTGACTGTTCCCCGGTTACCCGAGGAGAAGCCACGCAGTGCTCCTTCCTCCGCGCCTCCACTTATCTTCCTCCTCCTCCGCCGTGCTGGCTCCTTCCACGCTGCCCTCCCTCTTGCTAGAGTTTGGGTTCTTCAAAAAGGGATGGGTTTCTCGTGCCTCCGGACTTACAGGTAGGATGTGACGGCGATGGTCTGATGGTGGGGATGGGATCATGAGCAATGCATCGTAACGCTACAATGGGCATGAACGAAAGGCAGCGGGACGAGTGAAGGAACCAGTTTAGGATTGTTTTGCCGAATCATTGTAGCAGAACCTACAAACTTCGGTTAGCACTTGAAATTGAAAAGGGGGAAAACTTCAGAGTCGGGACAATTTTCTTCTTTTATCTCATATGCAACACTTGCAAGAATTAAACTGCAACACGTAGAAAACTGCAGCGTGGACCATGCCATCCCATGATCCGATTTTCATGCTAACTATCAGTTCGTGCATGCTGCATGTTATGCACTCACGCACGCACTCGTTGCCGGACTTGTCACAGCCCAGCTTACTCAACCGCTATCACCCCATCTTCAACAAATTATGTGATGAAATGGAATTTTACATCTATCTGCTTGCAGCGACCATGGAAGACTGCATTTTTCATCAGGGCAATGGCTGATCTGTTGTCAACAAACAGGGTCACTAATTTGGGCTCCTCCCTTGTCAGTTCTCCCAACATGCTCCTTAGCCACAATGCTTGACATGTAGGAGCTGTTGCTACCATAAACTCTGCTTCTCAAGATGATAAGGCCGCTGTCTTATGCTTTTGAGAGGTACGTGACATAAGATACCGAAGGCTTTCCCTACCAAGATTCGGTATGAGGCATGGGAGCCACATTCCCCCTTGTGCAGGTCTCTCAACAGGTATTTTTCCTCCTCAAGGGAAACACACTTAGAGAGTACCCCGGGCACGCCTCTCTGGTACATGGTATTGCCCACCATGTGGTATAGTGATGCTCTCCTGATAAGCGGGGACCTCTCATCTTCTTCCTCGGGGAGCTGGCCCTAGGCAAGGTAACGCATGAAAGGGTCCATCCAACTTTCATCTTGCTCATGGAAGGAAATGTTGCCGTGTGTTTTGTGTTCCTCATCCGCGGGGGAGACAGAGGGATTTTCGAGGTGTTGTACGAGCATGCCTGTTGGAACAGGTTCATGAGGGGAGGCAAGTTTGGCAAGTTGGTCGACTGGGGTATTTGCCATCTTGGGTACTTACACGATTTCGATGTTTTGAAATTTTTTTCCAACTTCCTCACCTCCTGTAGGTAATTTTCCATCGTGGAGTCTGAGCACAAAAACTCTTTATTTACCTGGTTTACAACCAACCATGAACCTCCCCTTACAATTAGTCGCTGGACTCCGAGCAAAGCAATTGCTCGTAGCCCGGCCAAGAGGCCTTCGTACTCTGCTGCATTGTTCGTAGAAGGAAAGAGCAACCTGACGGTGCACTAGGGCCTGTCCCCTTGGGGAGACTCAAGCACATTCCAGCCCTCGAGCATTTGCATGCTCGGGAGCCATCAAAGTGCATGGTCCAATGCACCAAGTTGATCGGGTTGTGGAGCGGGTGACTTGGGGGACTCCAGATTGGTCCATTCTGCCACAAAATTTGGCTACGCCCTGAGACTTAATCGTTGTCTGAGCAATGAAACTTATGTCGAACTCGCGTAGCTCAAAATCCCACGTGCTATGCATCCCGCATCATCCAGGTTTCGAAGGATCTCCCTTAGCATCAACGGGTTGGCATTGTGAGCCATAACATAATGGCATAACTTCTAGAGGCCATGAGTAATGTGTATAGAAGTTGTTGAGCTTCGGGTACCTTTCCTTTGGCCCTAGGAGCGCTTCGCTCACAAAATTCACTGGTCTTTGGGACCCTTCTCACTCGGCTACGAGCACCACACTGATTGTCTGTGGTGTTGCTGGGAGGTAAAGGAGCGAGGGCTCTTGGACCCATGGAGAAACCAAGACGGGTGGATTGGAGAGGTAGCGTTTCATCTCCTGGAGAGATTGGACGGCCTCGGTAGTCCACTCGAACCGTCGTGCCTTTGCAGAGCCTGAAAGAAAGGCAGCCCACGTTCTCCCATGCGAGGAATGAAGCGACTAAGCGCTCTTATCTGCTCGGTCAAGACATGTACACCTTTGACGTTTTTGGGGGCTTGGATCTTCTCAATTGCCTCAATTTTGATTAGGTTTGGGCTAATTCTTGTGGACCCTATGACATACCCTAGCAACATCCCAGCATGTGCGCCAAAGGCCCACTTCTCAAGATTCAATTTTATTTTGTGCTTCCGAAGGTTGTAGAAGGTCTCTTGGAGGTCTACAAGGTGAGCCCCGTCCTATCCACTTTTTACGACTATGTCGTCAACGTAAACCTCCAAGTTTCTCCCAAATTGATTGGGGAAGGTCCTTTGCATTAAGTGCTGGTATGTGGCACTAGTGTTCTTAAGACCGAAGGCCAAGGTCGTGTAGCAGAAGGTCCTAAAAGAAATTAACGAACAAGGTTTTCTCCTAATCCTCCTGCGATAAGTGAATATGGTGGTATGATGAGTACGCGTCCAGAAAGCTCATTAACCGAGATTGTACAGCCGCATCCACAAGTTGGTCGATACGGGGGAGAGAGAAATTGTCCTTAGAGCAGGCCCCATTGAGGTTGGTGTAGTCAACGCACATGCGCCACTTATCGCCCATCTTTGGGACAATGATAGGGTTGGCTATCCATTCAAAGTGTTGAACTTCTCAAATAAAGCCGGCTGCAAGCAACTAATCTACTTGCTCATGCAGGATATACATTTTCCACCGTGGAAACTTCCACAGGGCTTGCTTAACTGGTTTTACACTAGGTTGAATGGCTAGTCTATGTTTGATCAGTTCCCTGGGTACACCGAGCATGTCAGATGGTTCCTACCAGTGGCGAAGCCAAGGCCCGGCCACCTTGGGCCTAGGCCCAGGCTACTGGCCTGTTAACAAGAGAGAGAGATTGTGCCTGTTGGGCAGCAAATTATGGATCCTAAGATGGGCTAGTCAGGCGGCGTTAAGAGCCAGCCAGCTTGGGCCCAGGCTCCTCACATGGGCTGGCTCCGCCACTGGTTCCTACGCAAAAACATACGCATTGGCCCGGAGGAAAGTTGCAAGTGAGAGTTCCTATTTCGGATCTAGCAAGGATCCTATGTGGGCCACCTTAGAAGTCTCACCCCGAACTGTGGTGACTTCGTTGGTCGCCTAATGGGCTACACCGTCATCTTCGAAAGCGCAACCTTCTTTTGTTGCTCGGGCCCACGCTGGGGTGCTGCTCGACCAACGATAGCGCTTTCTCATTGCAGGAGAGGGAAAGTTTGTGGTTGCCCTTCACTGTAATCAAGCACCGAGGCCCCGAGATCTTGAGGCAGTGATAGGCATGGTGCAGGCCGCCATAAACTTGGTAAGGGTGGACCTTTCTAAGATGATGTTGTAAGCCATCTTGATATCGACCACCTCGAAGGTGATCATTTCAGTCTGAATGTCACGAATAAAACAATCTACCCAAGCGAAGTGACCGGAGCAGCCGGGACCACCAAAGGCTTGATCTTGGAGCGAGGAACCTACATCTCGTCCAAGGCCTTGGCCGCAATGAGGTCAATGGATCTGCCACCATCGATGAGGACCCTCCCGATCACTGTATTGTTGATAGTCGGGGTAAGGACCAATGGCAGCTTCTAGGGTTTGGGCGCACCTATTGGCAGGTCTTCCTTGGTGAAGGACACCATGACAAGAGCCCAACGAAAGGGCTCGCCCGAGGGAGCCACTCTATCGATGCGGTGAACCCCATGGGCCGTGGCTTTCATCTCGTGCCAAGAGGAGTATGCGGTGGATCCCCTAAAGATGACCGCCACGTGACGATCTGCTTCCGGGTACTCTTGCTCGTGGAGCTCGTGTTCCTCCCGGTCCCCGTCCTCGCCATCACCGTCCTATATAGGGTTAGGCAAGACAGGCATAGGGGCGTTCCCATTGTAGAATTGCTCTAGGCTCTTGGCCCACACCTAGTAATTGCGCAAATCATGGCTGTAAGCCTGGTGAATCTTGTAGTAATACTTGCTCGCTTTTCGAGGAGGATTCACTTGTCGTCCTTCCTTCTTGCGGCGCTTGCCCCTTGCTGGGAGAGAGCGGGGTCGCAACTGCTTCTTTCCTTTGGGTGCCGGACCGCGCTACGAGAGTGCAATGACAACCCTCATGTGTTTCTTATTCTTTCCGCTGAATCTCTCACCAGAGCGTGGCTCCCTTGAGCAAGCCCGGTAGGTGGCCAGGAGATCAGGCGTTTCCGCCGCAGCTCCTCGACGGCATTCGACGTAGCGCTCTACCATCTGCAGATGCTCCACAGATGGTGTATTCCTCCAACTCCAAGATCTCTAAATTTTGGATAAAGCGCTCATTTAATTATCACCCTTTGGTAAAAGACTCGATGATGGCTTCGTCGGAGATATTAGGGGTGGTATTCCAAACCTTGAGGAACCGGCGTATGTAATGGCAGAGGCCCTCACCCTCCAGTTGCGCTTGCTCGCTTGGTGAGGGGGATCCACTTCTCGCCCTTCCTCCTTGTAGCGCTTCCCCTGCTGGGGGAGTAGTATCGTCGCTGCTTCTTCCCTTTGGGTGCCGGACCACACTCCGAGAGCGCGGCGAGGACCCTAGTGGCTTTCTTCTTCTTTCTGTTGGATCTTTCACCAGAGCGCGGCTCTAATGAGGAAGCCCAGCAGGTGGCCCGGGAGCTCGGGTGTTTTCGTTGTAGCTCCTTGTCGGCATTGACGTAGTGCTCTACCTCCTGCAGAAGCTCGGCAACGGTGTATCCCTCCAAGATCTCCAAAATTTGGATAAAGCACTCACTGATCACCCCTTCGGTAAAAGCCTCGACGATGGCTTTGTCGAAGATATTGGGGATGGTATTCCAAACCATGAGGAGCCGACATACATAATAGCAGAGGCTCTCACCCTCCTGCTGGACCACCCGCTTGATGTAGCGGGGGCGAGCAGTGGGCGAGCAACTCCTTATTGCTTGAAAGGTGAGCCTTATGGAACTTGGTACAGCCCGTCCGAGACTGATGTCCCTTAGGCATCAGTACCGATTCAACCAACCAATTGTGAAGGACCCTAAATTTGCTTTAAAAAGGTTTTGAAATATTGAGAGATCCAAGACTTCTCGTGACTCACACCTCACTCTTCTAGCCAACCACCCACCCACACACTTTGCTATAACTAGGATAGACATACCTTTAGTCCTTTCTAGAAACAGGCTTTAGTAAACATGCATCAGTACCGGTTGGAGCCTGCAACCGGTATAGTCTCCATATCAGTTGGCTTGTACCCGTCTGGTAGGTGGTGCTTTAATACTGGTTCATGACACGAACTGGTACTGATGTTATAGCATCAATACCTGTTGGAGGCTCCAATCGGTAATCAAAGCCTCATAGAACCGCAAATCAGTACTGATGCCACTGTTAGTACTGGTTTCAATCTAACCGGTAGTGATGAGGCTGTATGAAAGGCTAGTTTTTTAAGTAGCAGGCACAACTCTGCAAGTAACTGCTGGAATCCTGCAGGTCGGTAGCCAGGACGTCGAGAACTTTATCAACCGGATGGTGCAGGAGTTCGTGTCCCCGCTGTCTGAGCCTCTTCCGCCCGGCACCGGCTTGCGGCTCCACCCCCTTGACGTGCACCGATCGAGCATACTCTACTTCGGCGAGACCCGGGCTCACACAGGAATGACAAGATCCCTATCGGAGTCATTGGACACGCCGGCGCTGTACATCGACATCACCCGGTCGGCGCTGGACATCGACATCACCCGGTCGGCGGTGGAGCTCTACGCGGCCGGCATCCGGTTCAGGAGGAGCAAGACGGAGAGCCTCCGCGACATCCGGTTCCTGAACGGCGTGCTGAGCTTGCCCAAGGTGACCTTGGACGGCTCCACCGAGCACATCTTCCTCAACATGGTGGCGTTCGAGCACTTGCACGCCGGCGCCGGCAACGACGTGGCGGGCTTCGTCTTCTTCCTCGACAGCATCATCCACTCGGCCAAGGACGTGACGCTGCTCCGCTCCAAGGGGATCATCCAGAACTTGGTCGGTAGCGACGACGCGGCGGCCAAGATAATCCACGCCATCTCCAGGGACGCCATGCTCAAGCCAGGGAGCTTGTTCGCCGCGGTGTACGCGGAGCTGCACACGTACCGTCGCTACGGTGTCCGCACGAAGCTCAACACTTGGCTCGCCAGCCTCGTCACCACATACTTTCGGAGCCCATGGACGGCGATCTCGCTCGTCGCCGCCGCCGTGCTCCTCGTGCTCGCCTTCGTGCAGACCGTCTACACCGTCGTACCGTTCTACCGCCGTAATGATTGATTTTCCTTCAGGATTCACCGCTCATTGCTATGCATATGGCTTTCCTCAATTTCTCTGTTATACTCTGTCTCGCGCGAAAATAGTGAATGGTGTTCATTAAACGAATTTATTTTAAGCTTTTTGCTTGGAATATATAGTCCCATATTTGAAGTGGAGAGAGGGTCTGAGCTTGTTTATAGGAGTGATGTAGCATTTTTCCTTTGAGCTAGCTTTTTGGGACGGGATGACCCGATATGCCTTGGGCGACTGCTCTGGTTGGGCATACGATTGTGTTGCAGCCCAACTACTTGAGTTCGGGCATGCTAAGCCTAACAGCCAGCTGACACTCTTGAGAGTTGTGACCTGATCTTGTGGTACACTTGCATCCAACCAACCTAAATGTTAATATAAAACGAGTACGGTGTCCTATGCATATTTGGAATGCTATATTTATATTTATTTTTTTAGAGAAATTTTTGTGCGTATAAAAAAAATTGGTTGTATTAAAAAAGGTAAACACATGCTTGACATATCTCACATGTGGACAAACATAGTAGGTGATCTCGATGTCAGTGCTACAAAACACCCCTTCTATACTGTCTTATTATTGTCAGTTTGCTCAAACATCGCATAATCGCATTGATATAGGATGGCTATCGGTTCTTAAGCAGTGATATATATTCTACTCTAGGGTAAAATAATTACGCTGCACCCTCGGTGGAACAATCGAACCAGCGCTATAGGAAATGAGGACTTTGTCGGCGGCCGAAATATCTGTGCTGGCAGAACAAAAACCGATGACAAGCAATCTCGGTGGCTTACAAAACAACCGATGACAAACATATGGCAGGGCGTGCCGTCAGGGTACGCCTACGTCGACGGCTAAAGACGCCTACACAGACGTAAACAAGACGGCTAGCCAGGGATTGTCGAGCCGCTGACATAGTTTACATGTTTCATTGACGTAATGTCGACGGACCTGTGTCGTCACAAATCTATGTCGGCTGCTTTTGCCGCCACAAAAATCCCGCTTCCTGTCGTGCGATGAGCCAGGCTAATATGGCAAGCAATTAATTTTGGTTTCTCTCTCCTTATTCCGTCCCATTTATTTATTAGCCATTACAGAACTTTTCCCACGGCCTCCCCCTCAGATCTGAGGTACCCATTCTCCGGTGCATCCAATCACAAGCTCGTCAGATCGAAAAATTACCTTCGCAACATCAAATTCGTATGCCAATTTTCATATAAGTATGACACGAAATTTCTCAGTGCTGGTCACACGCCCCGGCTATGCAGCAACCTAGCCGTCGTCCGTGCCCGCCGGTGGCATGGCGTATCTGCAACCGTGCGTCAACTGTCCCGTTGTTAGAGGGCGCCGTGGTCTAGCACGACCCCGTTCCACGACCACGTTCCCTGCCAGCTCTAGATAGTTTTTTTCAACATTGTAATTAGTTTTTTGTACGTGAGAAAGGCAGCGGTCAGGGTCCGGAAGAAGGCGCGCGTGTCGAATCAGCGGCGACCGTCCGATCCGCCACCCGTTCACACGGACGTTGGCTAGATGTGTAAGATGTGTGGTTGATAATTTTTCAATTAAACTTCTGATTTTTGTATAAAATTCAAACAGTGATCAAAATGCATGTAATAAATTTCATAATGATTCTAAAATCGACAACAACCCATTTTAAATACTGTTTATTTTTTAAAAAATTTTCACTTTTTCAAATTTTTTATGTAAACATAGGAGGAACCACTTATGATACTAGTGAAACTTAGCTGTGTGCTGATGAATCTTGGCCCACATATTGATGAAGGCGAGCGCCAGATGAAATCTAATGAAACTTGGATGTAACCTGATGAAACTTGGATGAAACATGTTGAAATTTGATGAAATTTGGATTAAACTTGATGAAACATGAAAAAATTGGATGAAACCTGTTGAAACTTGATAAAACTTAGATTAAACATGATGAAACTTGACAGTTCGGCAAGTTTAACGAGTATGAAATTCAAGTTTCAGTAGGCGAAACCCAAGTTTCACTAGGTAAGAAACTTGAGAACCTGCTTATGAAACTTGAGAATTTATTGATGAAACTTTATAATCTACTAATGAAACTCGAGAAAACCCTGTCAAAATTTATATAGCAACATACGTCTTGTTTTGTTCGTAAAAATACGAGGAACGTGTTGGTGGAAACGGTTGGTGGATTAGAGCACCCAGTCAAAATTTATAGCCATTGAAAGAAAAAAATGCTTGTGGGACCCACCCCGCATGGCTGTAGCATGCCGCACTGCAGCGTCCCGTGTCTGCGCGCGTCAGGATGTCCGGTCTGTAGCGTTTATTCTTTTAGGTTTATGAATAGTTTTATTTATGGCAACCATCGGGACGAAAAAAAATTTATGGCATAGGGTGCCACGCAAGGGACTGTGGCACCCCTTTTTCTCTCTATCTCTCTCTGCTCCTATCATGGACTGTGACGTTAGTTGAAATTATAATGGCACCTATCATGGTTACATTTTAGGAGTGGAATCATTTTTTCTGTTCATGGATAGTATACTATCTTTGGGCTGATCGGCGCGACATGAGGATTAGTTTCTAATGTCCATGATTAGTTAATTTGCATCCCCATGTAATTTACTATTTTTACATAATTTCGTGATCATAAATTCATGGTTAATTGTCCACGTCACATGGTTAGATGGCATAAAGATCATAATTATATTATAATAATTTTTAAAATTAGATAAAAAAATAATTTTTACATCATGTTTAATCTTATTTTGTGCAGAAATGTAGTTTATACAATGATGAAAATGGTTTTTCGATCGGAGCTTCCAATAAAAAATATGCTAAAAATAAAAAAATTTTGCATGCAAATTAATTGATTCCACTTTCTATTAGTTTCCTTCCATGAAGTATGGGATTGCATGCAAAGGAAGTAATTAACTATTTTTTCTTGAGACCATTTTCCACCGATTAGTGGCTCGGGAGTAGTTTAACTGTGTTACTATGGTGAGTAGCATAGTACCATTGTATGTGTGTGTGTGTCGGTGTGTGTTGTTTTGTGGATCTATGGCATGAAGACGTAGTGATATATGAACTATTACTTTTGTTCGTGTTGATGAACGAAGAGAATGAGAGATGTTCGTGTTGATGAACGAAGAGAATGAGAGATGAGCAAGGCGGCGGCGGAGCCAGCGATGGCACATATCCGTTGAGGCAGCGGTTGTGGCGGCAAGCTAGGAAGTAGAGGTGGGAGCTGAGGCGGCGGTGGGGCTGGCGATAGCACAGATCCCCTGAGCAGAGCCGTAGACAGGGAAGAACAAAGGTAGATGCCATAGGCCGCTAGCGTGGGAGGTCGAGGCATGGTGAGGCGGCAGGTGGGTTGAGAGGAGAAACTGAACGTGGTTGCTGCGGCGAGACGGTGGGTGAAACAGCGTGAGGTGAGCAACACAACCACTACAAGAGATTTGGCCTTCTATGACGTTAAAAAAACGTCACAAACAGGGGTTTTTATGTCACAGAACGCAATCTATGACGTCTCAGTGACGAAAATCCCATCGTCACAGAAGGTGCGTCTCTAAACACCTTCTGTGACGAAACAGTGAAAAACGTCATGGATTCTATAACAATCGCATTACCGTCACAAACATTTGTGACGCCCTAAATCGTCATAAAAAACGTCACAAGCCGTCTCAGAAGGCATTGCCACATGGCCGATGACGTGGCTAGATGACGTGGATGTTGACGTGGCAATTGAAATGGTAGATGACGTGGCACACAAGTTGTGATGAATTTAATCGTCATAAAACCAGTTTAGGCTTAATTTGATGCTTTGTTATTTGGGCTTTGAGCCCATTTTCGATGGTGAGGGGTTTTTTCTTATGGGCCAGGCCCATTTGGCGCACGAAAATTAGGCCCATTTTCTCATACACAGAAATACATTAATTAATTAATAATAGCATGACAATAGAAATACATGTACATTGCTAAGGGGCAGCTCTTTGCTAGTTCTGAACAAATAAAAAAATTACATATAAAGAGACATTCATGAGTTATCTACTATCCGAACACACAGTTCACACTGGTTATTGACAACTCACATGAAACAATTAAACTAAATACAATGCAATGCTTCTCTCTTATACCTCCCAACTCTACCTGCTACAGTCCTATTGCCTTGCTTGATCAGGTTGGCGGTTAAAAAGTTGATCTATAAAAAGAATGATAGATGTAAGTCAAATAATCATACATAAATTAAGGTAAATGTTGCATCAACTAAAGGTGTGAGGTTAATGTTGCATCAACTAAGCTGAAATATTACACAGGCTGCTTACTTCACAAATAAAAAAAGGATAGACAAGTAGAGTTCTAACAAATGACACATGTGACTGACAGGTCACACAGACAGCACACATATTTCTCACAGACCATTTAGCATTGGCAACACAGCACTTAGCATTGCATGATTAGTATTCCAGTTTAATCACTCATAAATCCAAAAAATCAACAAGAACAGAGCACTACAAGAAGTCGAGAAGCTAGCCATCTCAAGTGTCTAGCACTATCTCAGATAGTCAGATTAAGCATTTAAACTAGTATATATGATTAACACTATCTCAAATACATAAACATGTCTATCTCTAGTAATCACCATTCGTCAAAGAACACTGTAAGCATATATAAACCAGTGCATTTAGGGTGTGTTGACCCACCTCTAGTCTCTAAACATGAGTGTCCTAATAACACTTCTGCAATGCAGTAGATATGCAACATTGTAGAATACAACATCTATGGCGATGTACCGTTATATCAAAACAGTTAGAACTGTTTAAACAGAGTAAACATAAATATGTTTGCATATAGTCAAGTAAATTAAGATGAATGTATACTTATCATATATTATTTGCTAGCATAAGAAATTCATCATACAACATTTGATCTATGGCAAGATAATTCATAAACTATTATGCACAAACATTCTTTCACAAATGGAATACACAAGAGAAGAACATAAGCAATTTTCATGGATCTAAGTACATCAAGCACTCAATCAAACAGCAGCACTGCAGACTCTAATTTGCACTTAGAAGACCTTAATCTAATATGTTTGAAATCTGGAACCAAGAACTCATGCAAGATATATTCACCACAATGGAACAAATCTGGAATAAATTCGTTTCACATAACAATGAAATTTGGAACCAAGAACTTGTCAACTCAGATTTCGACATGAGGAGAGGCTCGCCGATCACCGCGCCGCCCCAGATTTGGCCGCCCGTTGCCAGAGAGAGAGAGAGAGAGAGAGAGAGAGAGAGAGAGAGAGGCGAGGGGGCGGCGGATCTGGCCGCCGTCGGAGCTCACTGCAGTAGAGGGGGAAGCTGCTGCCGCTATGGAGGGAGCTCGCTGCCGCAATAGCGCCGCCGTCGCCCCAGGCCGCAGCCGCGCCGCCGTCGCCCCAGAGCTGGTCGCGCCGCCGTCGCCTGCAGTGGAGGTGGAAGCCGCCGCCGTCGCCCCAGGCCGCAGCCGCGCCGCCGTCGCCCCAGATCCGGCCGCCGGGTGGGGGTGGGGGTGGGGGGACGACGAGGAGGAGGCGGCCTCCGCGGTGGAGGGAGCTCGCCGCCGTGCGCCGCTCGACGTCGCCACAGCCCGCGCCGCTCGCCGCCGTCGCCGGAGGAGACCAGAGAGAGACAGCGAGACAGAGGGATTTGAGAGGGACAGTGGGTGAGGGGGAAGGGCGCTAGGGTTTCCCCAATGCGGCGCTTATATTCGCGGATCGGGCTAATCCTGGCAGCCGATCTTCATCGGACGGCTGTGGACATGCCAGGGCGGGGCAATCAGAATGGGCCGCCGGAAAGTAGCGGGCCGGTGGTTGGGCCAGGCCGTTTTATCTGACCGAAATTAATTCCCTGAATCATTTTGTGAGTTTGGATAATTTTTTTAATATAACATTTGAAGTATTTGTGCTAAAATTATTTATGAGCCTTGATATTTTCAAATTTGTCGAAGGCTGATGCAGTGATTTAAATGGGTAGAGGTGGGCCGAGCTAGCTGATGGGCCAGTGGGAAGCAAGAGAAGGACAATGGGCCAGCCAGAAACTCGGCCCGAAGGCTGATGCAGTGATTTAAATTCTTTTTCATTTAAAATAATTGTTAAAATTATATTTGTGTTATTAAAATTACTTCTTGAGCCCTAAAAATTCCAAAAAAAAATTCGTAGTGTATTTTAACACATGGATAATTTATTAAAAAAGTCTAGCTATGATTATTACGAGTATTTTATTTACCTTATTTACTTCATTTAGGAAACACATAGAAAAAATTCCAAACACTCATGTCGTGTGGGACCCACTAAACAGATTGCTAGTGGGACCCACCTGACAGGTGGCCATCTTCCCAAAAAATCACTTATGACAAAACAATAATGTCATAAACTTATTGAACCGGTTTATGACAAATCGCATTCGTCACTAAGCAATATAGCATTCGTCACATAATTGGCATTGAACCAGTTTGTGACAAATTTAGTGACGCACGTTTTATTTTCGTCACTAAGCCATGCTTCCCTTCAGAAAACGTCATAAACGGAGCGATTTAATGACGAATTGCTCCATTGTCATGAGATATTCGTCATAGAAGGTAAAATTTCTTGTAGTGAACAGCGGTGGAACGCTGAGAAATCTAGCCATGGGTTTGGGGAATAGGAGGCGCACGCGAGAGGAAAGCGGTGGCGAAGAAGGATGGGAAAAGGCAAGCGAGTAAGCGATGACTTAGGGTTACGCGATGGCCGGCAGGACCGTCGAATCGGCCCACCAGACACAACCGAACTGCGGGAGAGAGCACAACAATGTGGACATAGCACAAGGCAACACAGCAGGAAAGACAAATGCTCGCGCTATATGCAGTCGCTAGCGCTTTATATATAAGGATAGATTCTCTCTCGTTGTACGAAAGGGCTAAATTAATTATGGGATACATATCTAGTAGTCTACTTCACTACTAGATCTCTCAAGAAAATTCTTCTCAATTCACTAGCTGCTTCTTTGAACATCCATACAAGGATATTATGCATGATCCTACGGTTAATTGCTCTTCCGTTTATCATGCTCGTAGGGGCATGATGGCATAGACGGTCTGAATGATGTCAGTGGCGAGAAGAAAGATGGCCGCGATGAGGGCGACGGGAATCCATGGGCTTTTGAAATACTTGCTGTTGAGGCCGGCCCACGACTCGTAGATCTCACGCATCATGTTTTGTTGTAGGGCTGCGCTCGGGCTTCAGACAGGTGGTTCTCGCAGCTCTTGGGAAAGTACGTCCTAGGTGAGGCCGGCGAACAGTGCCACCACCGTTGGCCTTGTCGTCGCCGGCGAGGTCGTGGTCCTCCGGCGAGCCGACGATGTCCTTCATGAAAAGCACGAACGCCATCACGTCGCCGCCGGTAGGGGTGTAAATGGATCGGGTAATACCCGACCCGTATCCGTTCGGAAGAATAATTTACCCGGAAAAATCGGGCACGGGTTCGGGTATTTTTTATCGGGTACGGGTTCGGGTAATACCCGGAAAAATATTCTCGGGTACGGGTCGGGTATAGAAATAGACGTACCCGGTCAAATACCCGGAATTTCGGGTCGGGTACGGGTACCCAATTATTTTGTATTTTCGGGTACCCGATTTACACAACCCTCAAGCTCCCAGGTCCCAGCCTCCCTTGGAATAATTTTTTATTTTCAACCCTTTTAAAATAGATATTTTATTTTTAACCCCGGGTCAAAAGTTTTTTCAAATCTAACCCTTTTCGCCGCGCCACCCCGCCCGGCGCGGCAAATTCATGCTGCCGCGCCAAACGGGATGGCGCGGCAAATACATGCTGCCGCGCCAAGCGGGATGGCGCGGCAAGACCGCCCCACCTGTCATTCTATCGGTAGCCCGCCGGGGCCGCCAGCGTGGCAACCTCCCCGCCTGGCGCGGCAGCATGAATTTGCCGCGCCAGGCGGGGTGGCGCGGCCAAAAGGGTTAGATTTGCAAATTCTTCAGCCCGGGGATTAAAATTAAAA
>SPJY01015489.1:234049-272712 GCA_005191435.1 Raddia distichophylla | reverse complement strand
CGCCGCCACCGACGCGGGCCAGCGCCGCCGCCCCCACCTCGGGCCAGCGTCGCTGCCCCATCTGGTACATCTGCCTAATAGTTTCCTAATGGAATTTAATTGCTTTGTATCTAAAAACTTTTACGTTATGCTTAACATTAGGGAATTGATTGCTTATGTAGTCATGTAGAGAAACATCAATGTACAGATCATTTGTCATGCTGTTGACATTAAACTGAGTGATGGTTGCGGCTTTTCAAGCTCATCAATTGAATTGCCTATTAATTTTAAGATAAGTAGCAACATGACACTCTATCAGTTTTATATCCTCGTACCTATGGTTTCATTCCAAGAACCCTTTGTGAAGACAATGATTTTAGGTAAGATGAAATTTTCTATCACATATTATTGATTCTAGGTAATTCGCATATATATATTGTCCGCTAAGTACCCGTTGTTCGTATCATACCCGTTCGTATAATACCCGAAAGCCGTTTTCTATCCGTCCGTTAATACCCGTTACCCGTACCCGTACCCTACCAGATTTTTAACTACCAGTACCCGTACCGGTACCGGAGAAAAATTAATAGGGTAGGGTACGGAATGACCCCTACCCGACCCGTACCCTACCCGTTTACACCCCTAGCCGCCGGTGGTGACGTGCATCGCCTCGAACGCCAACGAACATCTTGCCGTACGTGTACACGGTGGAGTCGTCCAGCTCCCTGGTGGCCATCTCGAGCCTGCGGCTGCGGCAGTCGAAGCGGATGTCGTCGAGATTGCCCGGACGGCCAGTGCGTGAACTGGATGCCGTCGTTGGCCAGCTTCTGCCCGGAGTGGGCCGCGCCGCCGTCGTCCTCTGCCGCGCCGATCACAGCGGCCGACACGGGGATGTTGGCTAGGCCACTTCAGTAAGCTCCTGCGGTAGACGTCTAGAGGATGGAGTCTCGGCACAACGCCATCAACAATCAGGGGCTACCCGGCCTCAAGAAGCTCAGCACCATTGTCGTTGATGGCACCGCCGCTCTGGCCATGCATCTGTTGGACGGTGGGGTGGGGATGGCGAAGGGAACGAGAGGCCGAGATGGACGTGTGACAAGGAGCAACCACTGCTGTTATATATGAGATGGATGGTGGAGATGAACCCAACATACTACCAGCTCACCGTCTCTGCCTTGACATCAGGATAACTCTCGGTCTATTTTTTTGTACAGTAGATCAAACGTCTTCTATAATAGATTCAACGAAAGCATTTGAATATGTGAAAAATCGACTAAGACTTATTTAGAAAACAGTCGTCTAATGGTTAGTAAAAACGTTTTAACACTGTAGACAATCGAGAAATCAATGATATTTGAGATAAGCAATATGCCCTGGGCTACAGAAGCCAATATAAAATAACAATAGAAAATGGCATGCCCGTGGGACTGCATGCCTTGGTTGGATTAAAGGCGGAGATAGAAGAACAGAGATGGAATGAAAAACACTTTTTTTTTAATGAATTGGCGAAAGCACTGTCTAAACCTTCATAGAAGAGGAGCTCAACAACGAACAACAATCATCGTACAAGAAAGAGGGAAAGACGATGTGCAAGTCACATCAATACACACTTGACCAAGGCTGCTACCTTCGGACATAGTCCGACCAAGGCCGGATAGCGACTCTGAGCACACTCGAAACTGATAAGAATAAAAAAAAACATTAGGAAGATAATTTTTTAGTGCAATTTCTAGTTGACGTGGATGGACACGATCGGACATTGATTCTACTATTGGGCCATGGCTATTCGGAAATAGTACATCTCAAAGTCCAGGCCAGATCACGCTGGTTTGGGACTCTGAGTGGGTGAGCCTGCTGAGCTGTTCTTATCACCTTGCAAGTCATGCAGGTACGACAGGACGGCGCAGACGGTCTGGACGGCGCCGGCGCAGAGCAAGAAGATGGCGGCGGCGAGGGCGATGGACGTCCACGGGCTCCTGAAGTACTTGATCTTGAGGTGCGCCCACTCCCTGTTCATGACCACCCGCGCCTTGTCGCGGAGGAGGCAGTACTCCGTCACATCCTCCCACGTGCTGCACAGCCTGCTCTTGCCATGCTTGGGCACGTCCTTGGCCAGGCCGCCGAGCAGCGCCGCCAGCTCGCCGTCGCCGGCGAGGTTGTTCTCGATGATCCCCGCCTCAACTAGCAGCTCGACGTCGCCGGCGTTGGAGACGACGTGCCAGAGGAACAGCACGTACGCCGTCACGTCGTTGCCCGCGCCGCCGTGCAGCGCCTCAAACGCCATCATGTTCTGGAGCCTGTGCTCCGTGGCGTCGTCCACGGCGAACCTCGGCATGGAGAGCTCGCCGTGGCTCCGGAATTCGATCTCGTCGATGACGAAGGCCACACAACCGGGCTTGGGCTTCGTCTTCCTCCTGAACTGGACGCCCATCTCGTTCAGCTTCTGCGCCGAGCGGTGGACCACCAAGTCGGAGTCCTTGCGGGGGCGGAAGAGAAAGTTCTCCAGGAACCAAAGTAGACACTTTTTCAAACGGGAGCTGCTGCTGCCGGCGGCGCTCGTCGCCGGCGACCTACTGCCCTCGTCGGCGGGAGTAGCTGCGGTGATATCGACGACTCCGAACTGGCTCTTGCGGTAGATGTCCAGAGGGTGAAGGCCAAGGCCGAAGCCCTTCACATGATTCTTGGAAGCTTTCGTCACACTGAAGAAATCCAGCACCTTCCAATTGATGTCATCATCCTCAATCTGCTCAGCATACACAGCAAGTGATGAGTTCGCCACCCAAAGATTTCAAAACGGAATTTGTTCCCCAAATAGATAAAATCTCAATCGATGTATTTATACTAATAAATAACTAAATTTACATATAGTTCGATGTTGTAAACTGTATACAATTTAACCGTAAAATAGATTAGGTACTATTTTGTCATATAATTTCAGTTCTATAGGTAGCCTTCTATATACCTTGTTTATTCTCTTTTGAATGAACTTGCAACAACTAAAAAAATATTAATTAATTGTTGCACCATTTTTACGACATCAAAACTATACGTAAATATAGTTATGCAAAGTCTATTTGACCTCCCCAAATTATATAGTTTTGCCTAGTTAACCTTGAACTAGAAAATCAGGTATTCTATCCCTAACTTATTCGAACAAGTCATATAACCCCCTGCACGTGGTTTTGAAGGTGGTTTTGCCACATGATGACACATGGCTACCTTCTCCACCTCACCTTTCCATGTGACCGGGCTTAAACTTGGAAGGCCACCTGATAGCGCGGAGCTCATCAGAAAAAGTCTTGCAGCCCAAGGTGTACTCCCGACCACCTTCTCCTGCAGAACCCAGCCTTGAGAAGACATTGGTTCTGTTGCCCGGAGAAACTCTAGCTGAACGGGAAGATTCTGCCTGGAGGAACTCTCTCCGGGACAATTCCCCACGCTCCTTCCTCGTGGTCCCAACGATGCGCTCTTCCCGAGGGGGTCGTCCGTGATCGTCGCGCGCACGTTTGCTCCTATGGTCGCGACGACCACGAGGGCTCGGTGAGCGTCGTCGTTCACGGGTATCTGTTCGTGACGAGTCGACCTCCGACGGTGACGATGGTCACGCGATCTGTCGGAGCGCTCGCTTTCTGAATCTCTTCGGGCAGGTTGACTGCGTTGCCCGGAGGTGGTGTTAGCTTCATCCATGGATTTAAGGCCTTCGGCCATCCGCTCTAGGTGAGTAGCGACAGCATTGCCCACGCGAGCGAGGTCAGCCTGGTTGGTGGATCTTATCACCGAAGCCATGACTTGAAGTCGTTCCCGACTCTGCTCAAGGGGTCCTGGGATCCCTGAGGCGTCCTGTCGACGATTGGGATATTGACCCAAGTCAACCAAGGTTCTTTAGGGTGGAGATAGGAGACACGCCGAACAAGACGAACAACAGCGAACAGGGAGCAGGGGTTTTTATCCTGGTTCAGGCCTCTCGAGAGAGATAATAGCCTTACGTCCAGCCTTTTCTTATATCAAAGATGATTACAAGAGGTGGCTCGACGAGACGAACAAGTCTCTGCGAGATTATGCGCAATAGTGTAATATTAGATGAGATGCCCCCTAAACGCCGTAGGGGCTGAGTTTATATAGTGTAGATGAACCAACCTACCGGAGGATAATCGGGCCGGGCTAACTACGAATACGTAACGAACTCGTACCATGCCAAATACATCTCACGGTAGATAAGGCAAACTCCAAGTCTTGCGGATCACGACTCCTATTCCAATCCGGAAAACCAACGTCCGGGTCTTTCACGCAGCCGTGCATAACTCCTGTTCGAGACGGACTCAAACACGATTCCTTGGCCGTTACGCATCATGCCAGCCAGGAGGCTGTTCCGCAAGGTGCATACGGGCCAGATAGAACCTTCTAGGGAATTGGGCCCTGGTAGGCTGTTCGACTGGGCCGTCAGGGAGTGGGCCATGGCAATGGGCCGTGATTTTATCCCCGACACGTCCGTGTCTTGCCCGACCAGGGTCTGGTTACGCGGGGATTCATCCCGAGCAAGCTGAACTTCTGCCGGGGGGCTTGGCGCAGGTACGCGAGGCGGGTCGCGTCGTTGTCGCTTGCACCGAACACGAAACTGCGCCAAGGTTTTGTTGATTGAGGCATCTAGACTACGACGAACAACTTCTTGTTCGCGAGCAGCCTGTGCAGCCTCATCGGGTCGTCGAGCGGAATCGACATGCTCGATCTCTTCGGCCGCCGCAGCCCGTGCAGGATCCTATGAAGTTCCTGCGCTAGCCATGTTGATGCTGCGGCGGCCGTGCGAAGCCGCACCAGACGGTGTCATCACTGTGTCGCCAGAGGAGGAATCGACCGACATGGTCTTGGAATCCGAGAGATCTAGACCATCGTATAGATCGTCGGTTCCGTAGTCATCGTCAATGACGGGAGTGTGATCTGAGACCATCTTCGTACTATATCCAGAAACCGCTGTCCTAGATACGGAAGGCGATCGAGATCGAACTGATCGATAAGATCTGACAGGGGACGAGACATCCTGTCCTTCTGAGTCATAGTCCTCAGGAAGAGATCCTTGGTCGCTGATGGAGTTCGACATGCTCGATCTACTAGATCCCCACGGTCGGCGCCAACTGTCGACGGTTGAGATATCAATCTCAAGTCAACTATGGTTCTTGAGAAAGGGGAGATAGGAGACACGCTGAACAGCAATAAACGACGAACAGAGAGACACGAGTTTTTATCCTGGTTCAGGCCTCTCGAAGAGATAATAGCCCTACGTCCAGCCTTTCTTTATACTAAAGAGGATGATAAGGTGGAACTCGTCGAGATTAACAGGTCTCGGCGAGCGGTGTGCGTCAATACAATGGTGCTTGGCCGTCAAGTCGTGCTGGCTTGACGTAGATTGGATGCCCTCTGCATGCCATAGGGGCTCTGTTTATATAGTGGTGATAAACCGACCTACCGAAGGATAATCGGGCCGGGCTAACTACGAGATCGTAACAACTCGTACCATGCCAAATACATGTCACGGCAGATAAGGTAAACTCCAAGTCTTGGGGATCACGACATCTATTCCAATCCGGGAAACCACGTCCGGGTCTTCACGTAACCGTGCAGAACTCTGTTCGAGTCGGACTCGAACACGAATCCTAGGCCTTTACGCACCGTGCCAACTAGGAAGCTATTTGGCAGGATGCACATGGGCCTGATAGAACCTTCCAGGGAGCTGGGCCCGGGTAGGCTGTTCGATTGAGCCGTCAGGGAGTGGGCCATGGCAATGGGCCGTGATTTTATCCCCGACACAACCCTCTTCGACACTCCTCTTGTTGTTATGAATGTTTTTAGGCTTGCCCAAAGCACGATGAGGAAGTTCCTCCCGAACGAGACCAGGATGCTCGTCAGGACCAAAGAACCATTTGATGTATTCTTCCTTCTCCTTAACAGGATCATAGAACCATTCGGAAGCAGACTCGGGATTTTTCTTGGTGCTCAGAGAGATGTGAGCATCAAGGTAACCCTCTTCATTTTTCGTGACGGGATCAGAGATCAAGTCGGGGGCAGACTAACAAACTAGCTTGGCATGTCGAGCGATGAGAGTAAAAAGATTTCCTCATCCTCAGTAACGGGATCTACGAACGGTTTGGGGCAAGCCTCACGAGCTTTCTTGATGAGAATATGAAGGTCATCCTCATCTTCACTAACGGGATCTACGAACGGTTTGGGGCAAGCCTCACGAGCTTTCTTGATGAGAGTATGAAGGTCATCCTCATCCCCAACTTGGGTAGGAAGAATTTTAGGCTCGAGATTGCAGGAAAACAAATCATTCAAAATTTGCCCTTCATCCTTCTCTTCAAGGTGAAAGCCTTCAGGCCAAAATTTGCCTAAGTTATTAGGTTTAGAATGGCCATAGAGAAGTGGTTCGGGGTTCAGAAAATTGGAAGGTCGTGGTAGGACTACCCTCATAGTGTCCCGAATCACAATGTTCTTGAGAACGGGCCCGAAAACCGTCTTGAGATTTTTCGTCAGAGACATGGGGTGGAGTGCACCAAGGACTGTGGTCCGAGGATTGAAGACCCAAATATTTTGAAGTTTCTTTAGGATCTTCATGGGAGAGCTTTGGGTTTAAAGGGTAAGATGGTTCGGGAAGGCTTATTTCATGTCGGCATGGGGGATCTTGGGTTTTGACAGAGGTGGCCTGGGAAATGGCTTGAATGGCTTTTGTGAGATCATGGGATTCCTCATAAATTTTCGTATCAGGGATTTTGTTGAGAATTTCTTTTTCCTCCTTCACAGTTTTGAAAACAAAGGCTCCTCTAGAGGCCATATCTAGAAATTTAATACTCTTTGGGGTGAGACCCACATAAAAGTGCTGCATGAGCATGGGCTTTGGTATGCCTAGATCAGGGCCTAACAGGACTAAGTTGGTAAAACGAATCCAAGCATCATTCAAAGATTCTCTCTCTCCTTGTTGAAAGCTTACAACCTTTTTTCAGAGATTGACAATTTTTGACAGGGGAGTAGGCAAAGCAAAATTTTCCTCTTAACGCTACCCAACTTCCTCCTACACCGCCTACGCAAGAGTAATACCACCCTTTGGCGAACCCCTTTAAAAAGAATGGGAAAAGCTTCCATTTCAAGGTTTCAGCGGACATGCCCAATGTCGGCACCCGATTTACAAGATCGGATTCCACCTGCATAAACACGTACTTATTATTACAGAAACGGAACAGTGCCAACAATCTTATTATTACAAACGGGAACATAGTCTAGTACAAACACATACAACGGCTCGCAGGCCGCAAATCAGAGTACACGGAGATACAGGCCTAATACAATATCGAGAAACGAAGGCTGTAGGAACGCGTAACCCTAATCTTCGTAGTCTTCCTCGGAGAACGCCTCCTCGTCGTAATTCGGGTCCTCCTCGGACGGCGGGCCATACTCGGATGGACCAGCTGTTGAAATTTTGAAAAGGGGGAGGAGAAAGATGAGGGTGAGTACAAATCGTACTCGCAAGTCCGGAAAGTATGCAAATGTTGTTAAGTACAAGGAGAGCTTAGGATACTTTGTGAAAATGCATTTATTAGCCTAGTTTTGGCAAAGCAAATTTTAGAAACAATAAATCTCAACATTTTCTTTGGGCTCTTCGCAAACGGTTCTCGCCACTTGGACTCAGTGCCATAGCGTTGCGGAAATGCATTTATTAGCCTAGTTTTGGCAAAGCAATTTAGAAACAATAATTCTCAATATTTTCTTTGGGCTCTTCTCAAACGGTTCTCGCCACTTGGCCTCAGTGCCATAGTAAGAACAAAATTCTCTCTTCTTTTCTTTTCTCAAAACCTTCTAGGTCCGGTTTCCGCGCGACACTTTCCGATAGGCCGTTACCCATTTCGGAATATCGCCGGTGGCTGCTAACTCAAAATTCTTTCTTCTTTTCTTTTCTCAAATTTGTTAGGTCCGGTTTTCCGCATGACACTTTCCGATAGGCCGTTACCTATTTCGGAATATCACCGGTGGCCCCTAGCTCAAACTAAATCCTTCTCAAAACCTTTCTCAAATCCTTTACTTATCTCAAATCCTTTGTTCAAAAACCCTTTTTTAAAATTGGTTTTTAAATGAAGAATCTACCATATAATCAGTCTCTTCGCACGCTCATAACCGCGAGCACGGCTATGATGACAGTTTTAACTCTGCAGAGTGGGTACGCTTTACCCCCGAGAGGCTACGCATCCAGACGATATTTCGCCACAAGACCGTCAATCACGAGGACCAACGATCAGGCGAGGGCCAACGATCGGGCCTGTCCCATACCGGGGCTCGAGGTCGTACTGTAATGGCTTAGTTCATAGGATCATAGGATGAGCAGTCCTTAGACTAGGGGAGAGTTGATATTTTAGCCCAGTTTTCGAAACTGTGCCGCACTGCACTAGCCAACAAAATATCTCTCCCTAATCGAAAGATTTTGGGGTAAGAGGAAAATCATTTCCTACTAAGCATCACCCTTGATGCGCCATCTTTAAATCACCCTTTCCCAAACATTTCTCAACAATATTCTTATTTCACACAAATGATTGAATCATTCCGCATAAATGATTTTAAGCATTTATCCTACCACAACGAAGTATTTAAATATGAGCAATTTATATTTTAACCTTAGATTTAATTCTACCATATCTCTTACCTTTCTATTCGGCATGATAACTAAGTCTAGTAAGTACGGCATTTATCGTTTTTAAACTAGTATGCATATTTTCAAGTCTAGTAAACATTTTCTAAATAACCAAAAATGGCTTCACAATATGATCAAAGGGGGACTTGCCTTGATCGGTTCCGGGAAAAACGAAGGGGACGTCGTCGATCGGGTCTTCGGGGGCTTGACCTCCTAAACGCGCACACGCATATGCAAAGCAATACAATACACATAAGAAAAGTATTTTATGCCATGTTGTTTTTAGGAAAAAGATAATGCAGCAACTTCCAATGCACTTTTCATTTAAAAGAAATACCATGAAAATGGTTCTAGTGCACATGAAATGATGCCATGCCCAAGTCATGAATGCA
This sequence comes from Raddia distichophylla, assembly GCA_005191435.1. NCBI lineage: Eukaryota > Viridiplantae > Streptophyta > Magnoliopsida > Poales > Poaceae > Raddia > Raddia distichophylla. The sequence goes on along the minus strand of SPJY01015489.1, from coordinate 263,673 downwards.
ACAACAATATGAGAAAAGTGCTTAATGATTTGCTGTTTTAAGTAATGGAACAAGAAGCAAACTTCACTGCATTTTTATTTAAAATGAATATTATGAACATTTGTCAAGCCACAAGAAATAATGCACCTCCAGCTAGTTATTTAACCAACAATGGATGCTTCATGCAAGATATGCATATATATAAGATTTTCTTAAGTCCAGAAATGGTTAAAGTATTTGTACAAATTTTTACAAGATTTTTAGCATGCACAAGCTATTTTTAACAAATACTTTAGTGTGCCGAGTAAATGATTTAACCCGAAATTAAGATAGAAACAAAAGGGGGCTAAATGGCATTGGGCCGGCTCGGCATATGGCCCATCAACGGGGTGCGCACGGCACCGAGCGGCTGGGGCGAGGCACTGCGCGGCTGGCCGATGGGTCCCGCCTGGTCCCACAAGGCAGCGGCATAAGCAGCGGCTAAGGGGAAAACAGGGGAGCGGCCCGACGGCGGCGACGGCGCAAAATGGCGACGGCGACTCCGACCACCGAGGTTCAAATGGCCGCGCGGGAAGCGAGACGCGAGCGAGGCGAAGCAAATAGGGGTCTTGGCAGCGGCGGAGGTACACCCAGACGGCGGCGCAATGGGGTCCGGCGGCGACGGCCGAAAGGAACAGTGGACCGGACGAGACGACAACAATCTTCCGCGACTCAGGTGCGCACAAGCATCATCAAAGGATGGGGAAACTACCTCCGGGGTTGCTGGGCCAACGGGGACGACGAGGCGGCAGGACCACAGCGGCGGTGACGGCGCGAGCTCTGGGAACGTACGGATCACGTGGCTCCAATCCCTCAGCGCGAGCTCCTCCGCAACGATCTGCAGACACGCCAGGGTGAGGATGAAGCAAAATAGCAGGAGTGAAGAGTGGAAACATCGGCGGAGCGGAGAGGACAGCGCACCGGCTCGGGTGAATACTAGCCGCGGTGGCGCAAAGCAAGAGCAGAGGAGGTAGCAGTACCCCTCTTATAGTCATGCGGCGCTCGGTGGTCTTTTGACGCGACGCGCATAGTTTGGCAACCTGCCGGCGCGAATTTCGGCCGGAGGCATGTTGGGTGCGATGGCGGAGTCACGGGGTTGGCCGGCGACAAGATGGGAGAGGTAGCGAGGAAAAGGGGATCCGGAGGAGACGATCGGGACGAGCGATCGCGTGGGGAGACGAGCCAGAGAGACCTCGGGAGCGGGGAAGAACAGCGGCGGCGACTCACGAACAGCGGCGACGTAGAGGAGCAGGGGAGGAAGAAGGGACCGACAAGGTTGGCCCACCTGGTGGCGGCTCCATGGCGAGCAGGGGCAAGGGAGACGGCCTGCGGCGGAAATGGGCCGGCGCGGCTCTCACGGCCCAACTGAGGAAGCAGGAGAACGGGGGAAAAGGGAGAGGGAGGAAAGGGGAGTGGGCCGGCTCGGCTTCGGCCCAACCAGCCAGGCAAGAGAGGGAAGGGAGAGGGAAGAGGAGGAAAAAGGGAGTGGGCCGGCCTGGGCCGGGGAGAATAACACACTTTATAATTTCTGGTTTCCAAAGAGCTGTTGTTTTTAAATACTCTTTTTAAATATATTGATACTTTAGTAAATACCATTTTGATTACCAAGGTATACATTTGAAAAGTTTAAATCATGGCCCTTGATTAAATGCAATGCATGCAATGATGATGCCATGATGCAATAATAAATGATTTTGTGATTTAAAAATTATGCAATTTAGAAAATTATTAACGTGCCAAATTGGTTTTAAAAATTTGGGATGTTACAGCATATTTTTTTTCGAAGAGCTACGGTCTTCAATGAGTAAGGTAACCTCCCTCAGAGCTGCCTCCACCTTCCGGGCCAGGTCTACTGTGCGCTCTCATCCGATGATTAGACCTAGGTTTAATGCGGACATGCCAAGGGTAATCTTTTACTGCCAATCATGTAGTTGTTGAGTGCTTAAATAAGTTTGAATTTTCGCGAAATAGTAGCACGCTGATTCGTGTTGGTAATGCGATCCTGTTTCTCCGTTTCTTGAGTTGGGTTTCCTGTCAATAGTGACAATATGGTAGTATCACATCGGAGCACTATTATCTTGGGGGGATCTCGACAATAGTGACAATCTTAGTTCATGACTTCATGCTGCATACTTCTATTTTGTGATTTGTGATGTGATGCGACATGATCTGGGTGTGTATTGTTCCATATGGTAGCCTTGTTGTACTATGTTAGTTTAGAGAACATTGGTTTGCAGAGCCTCATACTACTTTGCTGATTTTTTAGACCACTAGAATCATCTGTTAATAGTTAAAGTTAATCTGAAGAATGCTATGCATTAACATTAATCTGAAGATTGATGCTAAGGAGGAATTCATATTGAGTGAGTTCTCTGAATAGAAAATTTAGATCATTAATATACAAATATCCTTCATTTGAATGCTTAATGGTGATTATGGATCTTACATGCCTGTGACACATCTTGTTTGCCCTTTTATTTGTTATAGAGTCTGAAATAAATGCATAGATCGAGATGAATGAAAAAAAAGGAGAGGGAATGAACATCTTGAATCCTTATCTATACTACTAATAAAAGACGTATTGCTTCCTTTCACATGTCTGCAGTCTGCCCTGTCCCGTAGTCTTCCTAATGGCGACTATTAGATCACGATCCGACGGCTCTATCCCCATCTGTTTCCCACTAGAATGAACCACCCATGGCTCCATCTCCCGCTCACGTCCACCCAACGCCGCCCTCGCCTCCCCTTATTTTATGATCTTCTTGGTCTTTTTTTTCCTTACAAAATGTTTGTTCTATCTATTTCTTAATGTACGAAAAATTGACACCTAACATTCCTCGCCTTAAAGATCTTGGAAACAACAAGCACTATATATAATTTTTCACTGTTGTGGCAAATGATGTCCCACTTCTAACCTAATTATATTTTGAATTGGTTCGTTAAGGAGGCTGATTGCACTGATGGTGGTTGACTAATAGGTGGCATCCAACCAAGTCAACTAGCTGTGGACGCATGCATGACTGACTAGAAAATGGTGTCAAAGCATCATTTCAATTTTTATTATGATTATTAAACTTCATCCTATGTCTGGAAGAATTTTCATTTGTTATAAGATTAGTATTACTCGACCATAGCAATTTATACATGTTATACTTCCCGGTGTTCAAATAACCAATTTCAGTGTACCGTTACCACAATTAGTGCAGATTTGATGGTTTGGTTTTGCATCTAGGTATCGAAACTGTTGCTGATGGAAGAGGGACAAAATGATTCCTGCTTTATTCAATTTGGTATGATCCTTGCATGCTAATTAGATCAAAAGGGGATATATATGTGCATGTTGGCCTATAATTTAAAATTACACCTTCTGATAATTAGCAGGACCTCTTGCTCAAAAAAATAGTGAACAAATTACTCCTTATACTTACCGGTGCTATTGTGTTTTGGCTGCATATATCATGCTTACATGGTTACATTCCTTGTTCTGCCGTTTATTTTTTCTCCTTGTTGTGTACATACTGATGTTGAGATGCTTATATGTTATTATGCTTTTAACTTTAAAGGACCACCCATGACTCTTCCAAATGGGGAAAAGGCAAAATGGTGTTCCCAGCATATTCAATTTGGTATGATCCTTGCATGCTAATTAGATCAAAAGGGGATATATATGTGCATGTTGGCCTATAATTTAAAATTACACCTTCTGATAATTAGTAGGACCTCTTGTTCAAAAAAATAGTGAACAAATTACTCCTTATGCTTACTGGTGCTATTGTGTTTTGGCTGCATATATCATGCTTACATGGTTATATTCCATGTTCTGCCGTTTATTTTTTTCTTCTTGTTATGTACATACTGATGTTGAGATGCTTATATGTTATTATGCTTTTAACTTTAAAGGAAGGTGAAATTTCCATTCTCAAGGACTGGCTGAGTGATGCAGGAACTGTAGGTAATCATGTTTTGCACCCAAATGCTGGAATTATATTTATGCATGAGTGTCTTTTTATAGGATAAGTAAGAGGCAATGTCGACTTTTTATAAGACAATTAAGCATTGAATCAATGGCTATATTGAAGTCTGTTTCCCTGTTTTTTCCTTATTTCTATAGGTTCCATGGATCACTATCTATCGAAATTTCAAATGGCCACCCCAACATGCGTATCATTCATCGCAAAGTTGCATTGTTGCTTGGGCAATGGATTTCTGAGGTACAGAAAAGCTAAATATTCATCGCCTCCTCTCCCTCTCCGTCTCCCTCTGCATCGTCGCTGCTGCCTCAGCTTCCGTTGCAGCCGTTCACCCCACTCCGGCATTGCCTCCTCCTCCCCTCGCACCGCCTCTTCCCCCTCAGTCGCCCCCTTCTCTTTCCCCACCTTCATCACTATGTTCACTGCTGCACTGTTGGGAACACGCATGGATGCATGGATCACTAACCCCGTCAGCATGGATCACTAATACCTTGCGATGATATTATGATTTGTGTGCCATTTGTCTTTCTTGCTTGTTATTCATGGGATATCTTGGCAGGTAATATCGTAGTTCGCGATCTATTACTTTGATATTTATGCTAATCATTCTATGTGAACATGTTTTCTAAACCCGTTTTTCCTCTAAATTATGCTTTGATACCATTTTTATGAAAGTTAACTTGCAACTTTATTTTTTTCTGTTTGTAGAGCATTAACAATTTGAAAGCTCATAATGAAAGCTTAGTCTGACTTAAGGACATGCTTTAACTACTTGTTTCAAACTTTCAATGGATGTGGCATGTAAATTGGTGTTCCAGTCTTGCAGTTTCCTGTTTTTTCGTTTTCATCTTCATTTTTATTTGTGCATTGGACATCTCAAGTGTAAGATATTCATTTGTGTTCTTATTGCCACCATCCTCCCCTTTGCATCTAGACAGCTAGATGCGCCTTTAGATAGAGTAAAAAATTTGGCACCTTTCATTTGTTCCGACCAAATCACAATGGTAAGCAACATGCTTTCAGAACGCATACAAAGATTTTAGAGTAAGAGTCGGGTTATTGTGGTTTGTGTTTATTTAAGACCGTTGTGTGAATCTATTGTACTTTGGCTCAGGCTTGAATCTAAGTAGTCAACCCTCAGCCAACCTGTCGGGGATGAAATTACGGCCCATTGCTATGGCCCACTCCCTGACGGTCCAATCCAACGGCCTGCCAGGGCTTAGCTCCCTGGAAGGTTCTATCTGGCCCATATGCACCTTGCCGAACAGCTTCCTGGCTGGCACGGTGCGTAACGGCCAAGGGATCGTGTTTGAGTCCGTCTCGAACAGAAGTTCTGCATGGCTACGTGAAGACCCGGACGTTGGTTCCCCGGATTGGAATAGGAGTCGTGATCCCCAAGACTAGGAGTATGCCTTATCTGCCTCGGGATATATTTGGCAGGTCGAGTTCGTTATGATCTCGTAGTTAGCCCGGCCCGATATTCCCTCGGTAGGTCAGTTTGCTCTACACTATATAAACCAGCCCCTACGGTGTTTAGGGGGCATCCAATTCAATCTCGCATTATCGCATACCACTCGCCGAGACCTGTTTGTCTCGCCGAGTTTTTCCTTGTAATTCTCTTTGATATACAGAAAGGCTGGACGTAGGGCTATTATCTCTCCTGAGAGGCCTGAACCAGGATAAAAACAGGCCGCACATCAGAGTACACGGAGATACAGGCCTAATACAATATCTAAATATTTATCCATCCCACAGGCACGAGGGCTGTAGGAACGTGCAACCCTAGCCTTCATAATCTTCATCAGACAACGCCTCCTCGACGTAGTCTGGATCCTCCTCCTCGGAAGGCGGGCCATACTCAGATGGACCAGCTGTTGAAATTTTAAAAAGAGGGGGAGAAAAGGAGGGTGAGTACAATTGTACTCCGCAAGTCCGGAATTATGCAACTGTGGGTTCGGTACAAAGAGGGCTTAGGTTATTTGCGGAGATGCATTTATTTTAACCTAGTTTTGACAAAGCAGTTTTGAAACTTTAAATCTCAATATTTTCTTTGGGCTCTTCGCAAACGGTTCTCGCCACTTGGCCTCAGTGCCAAGTGTGGGTTCAGTACAAGGAAAGCTTAGGTTATTTGCGGAAATGCATTTATTTAACCTAGTTTTGACAAAACAATTTCGAAACTTTAAATCTCAACTTTTCCTTTGGGCTCTTTGCTCTAGGGTTGCTAATTTAGATTCCATAGCAATGTGACGTAATAACTTCGTATAGCATACATTATACGAAGTTATACGATTTCTTCCTTTCTTCTCAAAACTTGCTAGGTACGGTTACCTCGCGACACTTTCCGATAAGCTGTTACCCATTTCGGAATATCGCCGGTGGCTGCTAGCTCAAAATTCTTTCTTCTTTTCTTTTCTCAAATTTGCTGGTTTTGGTTTTCCGCGTGACACTTTCCGATAGGCCGTCGCCCATTTCGGAATATCACCGGTGGCTGCCAGCTCACATGTATAAGGACATACAAATGTCAATTTGGCACTAATTTGAAACTAATTTTGCTGTCGAAAAAATTATAGGGACATACAAATGTAATTTGGCACTATGGACATACAAAAATTATAGGAAAAATAGAAAAAATGCTACTAAGTCCTTTATTTCTACAAAATTCCTACAGAACTTCCCCTATAATTTGGTCATCCACTCAGCAGACAAAGAAACATAATTTACATATCTCATAACATATATTATATATCCACCATCTTATTATTTTATGCATAGTTCACAACCCAAGATGCCATACGCTGAACTTTTCAACAAAAGCTTACCCCAAGCGTATTAATCAGTAACGATGAATGGAGGGAGGCAGTGGCACGCCAGCACCTACAAATGATACATAAAAAAAATTACACATGCATGTTATAAAGAAATAGATGTAACTTTGCAATGGGAACAGAATATTACCGTTGTAAGTTCTATCGATAATATTGGTCAAATGTAACATTAGGATATGCCATGGAGTAATCCTCTTTCGACATGACTACTAACCCATGGTTGTTCATTAAAGTCTATCTTATAATCATCCCAACTCTGCCCTTTGCTCCAGGCGCTATTCTATCAGTTTTGATAGAGAGTTGCATAGTAATCTGGCAATTCCAATTCATATACTGTCCTCATGTGTGGATTTGGACGAGGATATGGAGGATAAAATTGATAACCCGTGTAAGCACCACTCACAGAGCTTGAGCTATCCTGATCTTGCGGGTTGTCTTGCTTGCTCCTTCTAGACATGGAGGACCTGGGCCTAGTGGCTCCCTGCGAGATAGGGTGTGAATCTTGTGGGTAGAATTTGGTCATAGGATGGAAGCTTGGTTCGTTACCACCCTCGTCATCACCCCCGTCATCAGCGCCACCCTCACCATCAGCCCCCTCATCACCGCCATCCCCGTCATCATCCCCGTCATCATCCACCCCATCATCTGAGGATGAATTGTTGTTTGATTCTTGGTACGGGGGACTTTTTGTAATTTCTTTCTCGTTTGCATCACTATCCTCTTCATCATCATCTTTCGTAGGCAGCCTCTTCCCCTTCGCCCTCTTCGATAAACGCTTGATTGGAGGAGGCAAGCTGTCGGCACCCGATTTACAATATCGGATTCCACATGTGTAAACCCGTGCTAGTCCCAATGATCATGGCTAGTACACACAGATATACAGAAACGGAACAGTGCCAACGATATTATTACACAGACGGAAACATAGTCCGATAGAAGCACAAACAACGGCTCGCAGGCCGCAATTCAGAGTACACGAAGATACAAGCCTAATACAACATCTATAAACTTATCTATCCCACAGGCACGAGGGCTGTAGGAACACGCAACACTAGTCTTCAAACTCTTCATCGGAAAATGCCTACTCAACATAATCCGGGTCCTCCTCCTCGGAAGGCGGGCCATACTCAGATGGACCGGCTGCAGAAATTTTGAAAAGGGAGAGGAGAAAAGGAGAGTGAGTACAAATTGTACTCGCAAGTCCGGAATTTATGCAAATGAGGTTTAGTACAAGGAAAGCTTGGGATCTTTTGCGGAAATGCAAGTTTTGACAAAGCAATTTCGAAACTTTAAATCTCAACATTTTCTTTGGGCTCTTCGCAAATGGTTCTTGCCACTTGGCCTCGGTGCCATAGTGAGAACAAAATTCTTTCTTCTTTTCTTTTCTCAAAAACTTGCTAGGTCTCGAAACTTTAAATCTCAACATTTTCTTTGGGCTCTTCGCAAACGGTTCTCGCCACTTGGCCTCAGTGCCATAGCAAGAACGAAATTCTTTCTTCTTTTCTTTTCTCAAAACTTGCTAAGTCCGGTTACCTCGCGACACTTTTCGATTGGCCGTTACCCATTTCGGAATATCGCCGGTGGCTGCTAGCTCAAAATTCTCTCTTCTTTTCTTTTCTCAAATTCGCTAGGTCCGGTTTTCCGCGTGACACTTTCCGATAGGCCGTCGGCCATTTCGAAATGTCACCGGTGGCTCCCAGCTCAAACGAAATCTTTCTCAAAACCTTTCTCAAATCCTGTCTTCAAAACCCTTTTTCAAAAAATGGTTTTTAAATGAAGAATCTACCATATAATCAGTCCCATCGCACGCTCATAACCGCAAGCACGGCTATCATGACAGTTTTAACTCTGCAGAGCGGGTACGCTTTAGCCCCAAGAGGCTACGCACCCAGACGATGTTTCGCCACAGACCATCAACCACGAGGGCCAACGATCAGGTCCGTCCCATACCGGAGCTCGAGGTCGTGCTGTAATGGCCCCGTTCAAACAGCTCGTGCGGCTGACGAGAGGGAAAGTAGCGAAGCGGGGGGACGTGCAGCTCACGCGTGAACAGACTGCGGAGTCGGTGTAGACCAAGTCTGGACACGTCTTGGATGGCGTCAGAGCAGCTGACACGAGTGGCGGAGTAGCGGAACGGTCCCCGGGTAGGTGGGGGACCGGCAGAAAAGCACACCACCCAGCATGTGCATCCCTTGCGCGGAGCAGTGGCACCATGGTACATGGGGTCACCAAAGCCAAGCGTGCCCAGCATCAGCAGCAGCTGGCGCACGAAACCTCCATAGCCAACACCAAGGCTGGAAGCGAATGCCAGCATCTACAAGTTTCCAAAAGATCATCAAGATTAAGAATATATTTAGCAATTATTCCTTTTATAAATTATATGGTCTCTAATTCTAGGGCTACGTCCTAGGGCCAATAAGAGCAGCCTGGCTCTGATACCAATTCTGTCGGCACCCGATTTACAATATCGGATTCCACCTGCGTAAACACGTACTAGTCCCAAGGATCATGGCTAGTACACACAGATATACAGAAACGGAACATTGCGAATGATTTTATTATTACAAGCGGGAACACAGTCCAGTACAAACACATACAACGGCTCGCAGGCCGCACATCAGAGTACACGGAGATACAGGCCTAATACAATATCTAAATACTTATCCATCCCACAGGCACGAGGGCTGTAGGAACGCGCAACCCTAGCCTTCATAATCTTCATCAGACAACGCCTCCTCGACGTAGTCTGGATCCTCCTCCTCGGAAGGCGGGCCATACTCAGATGGACCAGCTGTTGAAATTTTAAAAAGAGGGGAAGAAAAGGAGGGTGAGTGCAAATGTACTCCGCAAGTCTGGAATTATGCAAGTGCGGGTTTAGTACAAGGAGAGTCTGGGTTATTTGCGGAAATGCATTTATTTAACTTAGTTTTAACAAAGCAGTTTTGAAACTTTAAATCTCAATATTTTCTTTGGGCTCTTCGCAAACGGTTCTCGCCACTTGGCCTCAGTGCCATAGCGAGAACGAAATTCTTTTTCTTCCTTTCTTCTCAAAACTTACTAGGTCCGGTTACCTCGCGACACTTTCCGATAGGCCGTTACCCAATTCGGAATATCGCCGGTGGCTGCTAGCTTAAAATTCTTTCTTCTTTTCTTTTCTCTTCTCTTCTCAAATTTGCTGGTTCCGGTTTTCCGCGTTCAATCTTTAAAAACATGGGCAAATTCACAATCCAGAAATATTGAGGGTAAAATCACAATTAGATCTCAAAAGCAGGGCAAAAACACAATTTCCCTCTTACAAGTAATAGCACAGTATTGTTTACTATATAAAAACATATTAATAACAATACATGAAAAAAATGAGAGGCCATAGCCTGAAGGATATGAAATCTAAGTGACTATTTTATTATGATTAGGATTATAGTAAAAGCTACTAGTAAGTTATTATAAACATTGCTTCATAATTATAGTAAACCAAAAATTGTAATCGTTATGGCTAAAGTTCTAATAAAGGAATCTTTCGATAATATTATTTTTGGCATTTTTTCTACCATCAATGGAAAGTATATATACACAAGACTAGTAGTAAGTTCTTATGGTTTAAACCTATCACTAGTCTTACCATGATTTATTAGGTTGCATAACTAGTAGCTACCAAATACGGCATTTTTAGTTTTAATCTAGCATATAGGTTTTCAACCTCTAATAAATCATTTTCAAAACAAAGCACAAGGCTCACAATATGATCAAGGAGACTTGCCTTGGTCAGAAGACCGGTAGGAGCAACCGGCGGCGCTGGATGGGTCTAACGCTCCTCGAGCTCCTAACCACGCGGACAGCACATACAAGATAATACAACCATACATCAGACAGGGAAACATTTATATGCAATTTTGGTTTCAAAATCATGCACGAAATAAATATGCATGGAAATATGATGCATGCACAACTATTTTATATTTTTATATTTTTATTAAATCAAGTGTATGCATCGAAATAATATTTTTTTCATCATTTTTCCAAGGTCTTTGAAAATCATTCGTTATTTGTTATTTAATGCAAAATGATTAGCTTATTTTTTTATTGTTACAGGAAATACAGAGTTATTGAATTTCAGGGAAACATTTATATGCAATTTTGGTTTGAAAATCATGCACGAAATAAGTATGCATGGAAATGTGATGCATGCACATGAAATAATAGACCAAGCCTTTAACAAATTAAGATGCCATGCATGCATAACCATTTTATATTTTTATATTTTTATTAAATCAAGTATATGCATCGAAATAATATTTTTTGTTATTTTTCTAAGGTCTTTGAAAATCATTCGTTATTTGCTAGTTAATGCAAAATGATTAGTTTAGTTTTTATTGCTACAGGTATTAATAGAAATAGAGAGTTATTGAATTTTTGGGTTATATTTATGTGTGCGCTTTGAACTCTAGAAAGCGTATTCTGCTCAAATACGTTTCTAGCACTAATCTCAAAGCATCTTCTTCAAGTTTTAGCCATGCAAGCATGCACATAGCACGCACATAGCACGCACAGCACGAACAGCACGCCATTGGAGCACAATGGAGCTCGGCTAGCCGGCTGTGACGACCTCCGTTCAACAAACCGACTGCAAAAATGGATTCCTCTCGACTCAGCACTTCCAAAGGGACCTAAAGTAGTGGTTCCGCCGTCCGCGCACGACGCACGTATTTTTATACATAGCTACAGCACACGTTCTAAACTAGCTCGCATGGCTTCCTGCTAAACCGCCGACCGCGCACGACACACGTATTTTTATACATAGCTACAGTGCATGCTCTAAACTAGCTCGCATGGCTTCCATGGGAGCTCTAACTCGACATGGCACACGCAGGGGAGACTACGGCCTCCCCGGGATCATCTTCCCAAGCTCTTGCGCACCTAGAGATGAGCAGAAGCTTATCCAGGAGACGGCGAGCTGAGCGCTACGGCGGCGACTTCCTTCTTGACTTGGTGATGCTTCGGGTTCCTTCGACACGAGAAGAAGCACAGGCACGGCAGGGTACTGAGCAAGGAGAGGTAGAAGCACAGAGCTCCACTTAGGAGAAGCACGGGCACGGCAGGGCACTGGGCAAGGAGAAGCAGGGGCATAGAGCTTTATAGCTGAGAAGGGCACGGCAAGCGTCAGACTTTACTCCGACGGGTGGCACAGCGCGCGGAGGCAACGAAAGACAGGTGCTATTGCACAATAGCTGCTGCGACACGACGGCGAGGTCAGGGCGCTTGGCGTGGCGGCGAGAGAAGGTCGTGGCGTGGTCTTTGGTGTGCCAACGACGCACACGGGAGTTGCAGGGAGTAACTCGCAAGCGACAGCTGAGTTAAATGCAAACGACAGCTGAGTTACGGAGCGATAAGCTTGCGGTGCAGAGATAGCACGGGGAGGTCAGAGAACAGAGAGAGAAAAGATGAGAGAGAAAAGAGTTTTCTAATTCTTTTCCAGTTTTGTTTTTCTCTTTTCTTCTTTCTAAATAATTATTCAAAGGTCAAATATTAAATAGATTTTGACAAAATCACATGGGTTTGAAAGCTTCTAAAAGCACCTATTGAAAATATTTATAACTTTAAAAAATTAATGACCCAAACCATTTACAAAAGGTTACATGCGAAAATGATGCCATGATGCATTTCAACACTTAAATAGTTTAATATTTTAATTATGCATTTTAATGAAATTATTAACGTGCCAAATTGATTTTAAAATTTGGGATGTTACAAGTTATCTAGTCACTGTACGCGCGCTTTGCTAGTCGCTGCGAGGAGCGTCGGATCGGCGCGGTATGGATCGATCCGATGGCGCTGGCAGGTCTGGAAGGAGCGCCAGGCGTCAGACGTCCGACATCTGGCGCTCACCTAAAATAAACATCCACCATAATATCTCCCATCTACCTCTCTCTCGCGCATCGCCCTCCCTCCCACCATATAACCAGTCCCATCGCACGCTCATAACCGCGAGCACGGCTATCATGACAGTTTTAACTCTGCAGAGTGGGTACGCTTTACCCTCGAGAGGCTACGCACCCATTCGATGTTTCGCCACAAGACCATCAACCACGAGGGCCAACGATCGGGTCCGTCCCATTCCGGCACTCGAGGTCGTACTGTAATGGCTCCGTTCGTAGGGTTATAGGATGAGCAGTCCTTAGACTAGGGGAGAGTTTATATTTTAGCCCCGTAAAACCTGGTGCCATACTGCACCAACTGATACAAAATCTCCCTAGTCGGAAAGATTTTGGGGTAAGAGGAAAATCATTTCCTATCAAGCATCACCCTTGATGCGCTATCTTTTAAATCATCCTTTCCCAAACATTTCTCAACAATATTCTCATTTCACACAAATGATTAAATCATTCCGCATAAATGATTTTTAAGCAGTTATCCTACCTCAACAAGGAATTTAAATAAGAGAAATTCATATTTTTAACCTTAGGTTTCACCTACCATATTTCTTACCTTTCTAATTGGCATAATAACTAATTCTAGCAAGTACGGTATTTATCTTTTGAATTAGCATGCATATTTTCAAGTCTAATAAACATTTTCTAAATAACCGAAAATGGCTTCACAATATGATCAAAGGGGGACTTGCCTTGGTCAGAAGACGGGTAGGAGCAACCGGCGGCGATGGGCGGGTCTAACCACGCGGACAACACATACAAGATAATACAAACATCCATCAAACAGGGAAACATTTATAAATGACTTTTGTTTTAAAAATCATGCATGAAATAAATATGCATGGAAATGTGATGCATGCACAATTATTTTATATTTTTATATTTTTATTAAATCAAGTGTATGCATCAAAATAATATTTTCCTCATTTTTCTAAGGTTTTTGAAAATCATTCGTTATTTGCTAGTTAATGCAAAATGATTAGTTTAATTTTTATTGTTATAGGTATTAATATAAATAGAGAGTTATTAAATTTTTGGATTATATTTATGTGTGCGCTTTGAACTCTGGAAAGCGTATTCTGCTCAAATACGTTTCCAATTATCAGAGCCACCCAACCACACAAGCTAGCACTAATCTCAAAGCACTTCTTCTTCTAGCTCTAGCTAGTCACAAGCAAGCACACAGCACGCACACAGCACGCACCATTGGAGCACACTGGAGCTCGGCTAGCCGGCTGTGGCGACCTCCGTTCGACAAACCGACTGCAAAAATGGATTCCTCTCGACTCAGCGCCTCCAAAGGACCCTATAGCTGCTGATCCGCCGACCGCGCACGACGCACGTATTTTTATACATAACTACAGTACACGTTCTAAACTAGCTCGCATGGCTTCCATGGGAGCTTTAGCTCAACATGGCACACGCAGGGGAGACTACGACCACCCCGGGATCATCTTCCCAAGCTTATGCGCACCTAGAGATGTGCAGAAGTTTACCGAGGCGACGACGAACTGAGCGCAGCTTCTTTTTAACTTGGTGGTTCTTCGGGTTCCTTCGACACTGCGGTATGGAGGATGAGAGGAAGCGAGTGAGAAAGCGATGAAGAAATGACCGAAGCCCAGGGAACAGAGCAGAGCTCACCAAGGAGAAGCACGGGCACGGCAGGGCACTGGGCAAGGAGAAGCAGGAGCACAGAGCTTTATAGCTGAGAAGGGCACGGCAAGCATCGGACTTTACTCCGACGGGTGGCACAGCGCGCGGAGGCAACGAAAGACAGGTGCTATTGCACAATAGCTGCGGCGACATGACGGCGAGGTCAGGGCGCTTGGCGTGGCGTGGCGGCGAGAGGAGGTCGTGGCGTGGTCTAGATGCGCCGACGACGCACGCGGGGATTGCGGGGAGTAACTCGCAAACGACAGCTGAGTTACGGTGATAAGCTCGCGGTGCAGAGAGAGAAGAGAGTTTTCTAATTTTTTTCCGGTTTTGTTTTTCTCTTTTCTTCTTTCTAAATAATTATTCAAAGGGCAAATATTAAATAGGTTTTTACAAATTCACAAGGGTTTGAAAGTTTCTAAATGCACCCATGAAAATATTTATACCTTTAAATAACTGACACCCATGACAATGATTTATACTTTAAAAATTAATGACCCAACCCATTTTCAAAAGGTTACATGCGATGATGATGCCATGATGTTTTTCAACACGTAAATAGTTTAATATTTTAATTATGCATTTTAATGAAATTATTAACGTGCCAAATTTGGTTTTGAAAATTTGGGATGTTACACCAGGGATAAGGACTTTAGTGTTTTCATAGTTTCTTTGCCCGGAGCACAATTTCATAATCCTAGACCTAAATCCAAGATCAAGCCAAGCTCTAATCCATGTCTTGCCAAGTCCAAGTCAAAGCCAAGCCATGTCAAGCCTTAGTGAGCAAAGTCTAGCTTAAGTGTTGAGTCAAGTCTCTCATCGCATTATTAAGCCTCCGCTAGTGTTCCCGCGTGGGTTTATGGTCAGTTTCCATTGGATTGCGATGGGTACAAAAGCTCGGGTTTATTCCCTTGAGGGCCTTAAGTGAATAGCCTAAGACCGAGTTGTATGCTTCTAGAGTGGCAACAAGTCGGTGGGTTTCATCTTTACTCAGCGAATCGCTGATGATGGTCGGCTTGCTTCGACTGTTGTGTAGGAAAATATGCTTGAGACCAGGAGGAAGGGTTTTCAGCTCGATAGGTGAGGGTGGCAACTCCTCAACCCTATTGTAAGTTTGTTTTGGTATTGATGACAACCGGGACTTGAAGATTAAGGACTTTGTTTTGATAGTTTCTTTTCTATTTATTTTGTGTGAGTCTTCGGTCCTGCCTCGGCATCTACAACAAGCTCAAGCTCCATCAAGATCAAGTGAGCACAAGTGCCGGAGCACATTCTAGATGGTGACCGTGGGGATGCTGCGCCGGAGAGAGAGGAGGCGCGACCACATCGTGGTGGGCGATGGTGAGGGGCGGTCGGCGATGGGAGCAATGATTGATGAGCAAGAGCGGCGGCTTGCGGACTGAGGCGCTGAGCGATGGATCAAGGCGTACCCTTTGGTTATTTCGGGTCGATCCATCAGATTCAAATATTCCTCTGGGGTTGAGTGGGGTGATCCAATGGATCGTTTTTTTAAGGGTCGCTCCAAGGACCATTAGGTCAAACCGACCCACTCCCATCCCTACGGGTCGCTGCTGGATGGGGATCGAAGTGAGGAGACGAGGGGAGGCGAAGCTAATCCCTGGACGCGACTGGTAGAACTGTAGAAGCTGATCTCTGCACGCAAGCTCAACTACCCATCTCACTTTCAAAGTGCAATCGGCCCCTGTCGCACTTTGAAACTGCGACAGCCACCTGTGAACGGGCGTAGCCTCACGGCGAGTGACGGCAAGCATCCTGTCGCTTATTGAACGCGCGATCGCACTTTGAAGGTGCGACAGGCGTCTAATTATGTCTATTGTCAGATTCGATATACATTTTTGCATAAAAGAATTAAAACAAATATAAAAAAATAAAAAATCAATTATAAGTTGTAGTTGGGCTGAACTTGGGCCCGGTTTTTGAAGCCTGATTGTTTGAGCCTAGATGGGCTTGGGCCTGGTCCGGTGGGAGCAGGCTTCAAGCCCTGCACGGTCCGGTGCACAGGTCTAATTTGAGCAACAGCTATGGTGGGAAAGTTTTTTTAAGAAACCATCACAACACCTAAATCGGCTAATTAACATCAGCCGCAGCCAAAATATAAATATGGTTTTAAAAATTCTTGAGCCACACATTACACATACACATTTCCATCTCATGTTGGCTAATTCCCATAATAGCAATTTCGTAATTGCTAAATTACAAGCCTTGAGCAATAAGTAAGAGAACTAATAGTGAAATTATAAGAAAGTAATCATATGATCGACTGAATAATTATTGTATTCGCATATCGAGTTGTTTGGTTGGAGGTCAGCTTTGCCTAATTTTGTCACACTTTATGTTTAGAGTTTTGAATGGGGTGGGGTGGGACCAAGTCAAGCTTCCACTCGACTCGACCCGGCCCATCCCGCCCATTCTCAACATTTGCCCTACCCCGACCCAATTGCCACACCTTATATTTAGAGTTCTTAATGGGGCGGGGCGGGACCAGGTCAAGCCTCGACTCGACCCAATCCGTCCCGCCCATTCTCAACATCCGCCCTCCCCCAACCTGACCTGGTCTCGGCCAACCGGTGCACTGATCTAAGCCGGGGCAGAGAAAATTCACATAACATCATCCCAACCAAAGGCAATTAGGCATATAAAAAACCATCAAATACACAAATCCAATCACATAGGTACATGAAAATCCAGCCACAAACACAAATATAGTAATTGTGTGATAGTAATACTGGCATCAATATGGTTAATGAGTTGGGATAGGCTCACGAGTAACATAATATACATAACCGGGTCTGGGTTAGGTCAGGGCAAGCATTAATCTAGACGCGCCTCGAGATGAATCGGTGCAAGACGTCACCACATTAATATTGTATGAATTAATTCAAATAAAAGACTTTGATTGATTGGAGGGTGGAGGAATGACTCTAGAACACCTGATTGATGAGCTATGAATGTGGTAGGTGAAGTGGAGCAGCAAACCTCAAAATAGCCAGCCACTAGGTAGGTATTTATAGCCTCTAGAGCAAAACTAGCCGTTGCCCCCCAGAAGGGGACAAAAAGACTAGCCGTTGGCCTTTATCGGACGCCGTCCGACGGGAACCGGACGCCGTCCGACAGCGGCTACTGCTCACAAAAACTAGGCTTATCGGACGCCGTTCGGTAACAACCGGACGTCGTCCGACAGCAAGATGTGCACTGGAAATATGGTTACCGGATGCTCGTCGGCTGCGCCCAGACGCCATCCGACGGGAAAAATCCTCAGTTTTTGAACCTTATCGGACGCCGTCTGGTAACGACCGGACGCCGTCCAACAGAGTGCACTGTGCATGTGTATTGCTGGTCAGACGCTGTCCGCTGCGCCCAGACGCCGTCCGACAGAGAGTGTAAACGTGCTGGAAATATTTAGAGGAATTTTAGGTGGGTTTCTCTCTCTAGAAATCTCACAAAAATATATTTGGGTATTTTTAGAAGTAGTGGACTACGGAAACCGATTTTCGAGAAGTCGCGAAGATCCGGCAGGATCCGAGATATTCAAACCCCCTTTGAAATCCGACAAAAACAGAAAATAAAAACCTAACTACTCCTAATATATACGTGACCTCATCTCTCGTCCGGTCACGCACTTAAAGTCTCGGAGTAGCTCACAAATTTGTCGATGCTTCAATTTAGGGTTCCGAGGAAAGCCGAGTCTTCGCTAGGCTTCCGAGAAGTCCAAAAACTCCCTAGCACTTAATTATTAAATAATTTGACAACAATGCCACTAATAAAAATTAGGGCTCAACGATGCTCACACGCTGGATATTGGCAAGAACCAAGGAGGGGTCGAAGGTGGCGTCGCGGCTGATGTAACACGCCAGCACGTGTCGGACGGCGTTGTAGGCGGCGCTGCGGCCATCGTGGAGGATGGGCTCCCTCAGCTCCCACGGCAGGACGGCGAGGGCCTCGGCGGCGCGGCCCACAGTAAAGCCGTATTGCGACGCCGTGCGTTCTAGCGGGTGGTTGAGCTCGACTCCTAGGGGGCGCCAAGCACTCGCGGAAGCCCAGGAACACCGTCTCCAACATGGCCTGGATGGACCGCAGTTGGCGGTGCAGCTCGCTGAGCGCCTGTGTCGATGCTTGCGTGGTAGAGTTCGCGGCTTGGATCTGACCAGCAAGCGCGGTCTTCTTGGTGCACTCGCGGTCCACGTCCCCCCGCTGCGTCTCGACCAGGCTCCCCAGCTGGGCTAGCTGCTCGTTGCGGTGGGCGGAGATCGCCGCGAAGCCCTGAAGCACGTCGTAAGTCCGCCCGAACTCCCCCACCAGGGTGGCAAGCTGGGCAAAGTCGGTGGAGGGTGCTGCAGGAACGAGTGCAGCCGCCTGGTCGTCGGCCGTGTCGCGGTGCTCTAGGGCAAGGGAAGCCCCGCTTGCAGGCTCCGATGCGGCAGCAGAGGGTAGCGCGATGGGCGGCACTCCAGCGCTGGAGCTCGCACTGGCGTCACCCCTTGGACCACAAAACGGTGTTCAGAAAAGAAATGGTACGCCAAAAAAGGGTAACTAAAAGCAGGGCGTCCCCCAAAGCGAAACACAAAGGAAGAGCGAGAGTCCTCCCGCACGCGGCGTGGGCGGTGCGGTGCGCAAGGGGAAGGAGGCTGTTGGAGGCGGTGGTGCCCCTGTCGTGGCCACACCACTTGTCGATGGGGCTGGCGCTACCTCCCTGGGCAGCACTGGGGGCTCCGGTGTCGCCGAGGGCGCTGGCGCGGTCCCCGTGGCAGGCCAGGAAGCGGGTACGTCCGCCGCAGGAGGCGGTGTCATCGACATTGCGGCCGGGCCCATCGCCGCGGTCCCGCTGGAGGGAAGCGCGGCGGCGTCAAAGATAGGCCCCCGCATAGAGTGGGGGGTCGAGGAAGATCATGCGGTGGTGACTACTCCGCGGCATCGCGCCGGGACCTCTTGGGGCTCGGCCCACCGTCGCAGCCGCTACCGTCATCGTCGACGAGTGGCAGTTTGCCGGTGGCGTGAATGCCAACGGTGTCGTCAGCGGCCAGGGGGCTCGTCTTGGATTTGCGGCGGCCACTGCTCCTGCTTCGGCGCCGGCCCAGTGGCGTCCATGGTAGGAAGTGCTGTGACGTAGGCGGTGCGCTCGGATGGGTTGCACTCGCAGAGCGGGCGGATCCCCTCCGCAACACCGGTCCGAGAGAGGTAACGGTGACCAAGCCCACCAGCTACTGCTACAGGACCCTGGGGGACAATTTCCCGTCCTCTGAAGGACGAAAGACACATAAGTGCTTAGGAAGAAGAAGCGGCAGGAAAAAGAATCCTCAAGACAAAGACTGAAGTACTTACCGCCTAGGTAGATGCGGGTGCAGTCCTGGACACCGGTGTACATCCAGGCGCCCTGTTCCCGCCGGCACAGGGGGCAGATCCGCCGCATCAGGTAGTCCGCCAGCACCTGGGCACCGGTGAGCCCGGCGCGACGGAGTCCTTCAACGCGGGCGCCCATGGTGTGGAGCTCAGCGGAGTCCGCTGGCGTCGATTCCCAGTCAAGGGTGGCCTGCGCCAACTCCGATGGGACCACGAGCTCATCGCGGTCGCTCTCGTCGCTGATGTAAAGCCACTCACCCCTCCAGTCCTTCCAGTTGGACTTGGACTCGAAGGCGATGAGGGAGTTGGAGGTGGAGAGGTGGCTGCGGATGTAGCAGCTCCCCACGACGCTGTCCCCAGCCTGGGCGCGTAGGACGAAGAAGTGGCAGAAGAGCGGCAGGTTGGGTCTCACCCCTACGAACATTTCGCAGAGGTGGGCGAAGATGGCGAGCGTAAGGATGGAATTGGGGGAGAGGTGCAGGGCGTGAACGCTGTAAAAAACTAGCACCGCCAGGAAGAACTCTAAATAAGGCGGGACTAGGCCCGCCAGGAGCGCCCACGAGAACGTGACAATCTCGTTGGGGTGGCAGCGAGGGGCCATGGTGCCGGCCACGATCTGGAGGATGCCCTCCGGCGCAAAACGCCAGAGGGCGGCGATCTCTCCTTCCACAATGGTGGACGGAGGAAGCGACGGCGGCACACAGGGCATCGCGGGCACAGGCGCTGAGGCGGCGGTGTCACGACGACCCCTACGCGACGACATGGCCAAGGAGGAGAAGTTGTAGCAAGAAGGAGTTGCAGCAAGAAGGAGAAGCACAGGAGCAGAGGATACGGGAAGGATGAAGTCTGAAGTCCTGTGGGCATTTATAGGCCTGGGCGTGAGAGCGATGGTTTTTCTCCCTCGTGCGTGCGCATCATCCAACCAGCAGGAGCCATCACCTCGATTCCCGTAGGAGGCGGTGGCGGTTCCCAGCGCAACACTCAAGTACTCTGGACGTGGGATGATTCGAGAAAGGGGGGCCCCCACGATTCGCATTCCATCCCTGTGGGACGACTCGTTTTCCCGCGCCGACGTTTCACGTCTTGGGGTGGGCCCGGGGGCTATTGTCGGTGCTGTGTTCACCAGGGTATGCACTCCCCATTGGATCGACGGCTAGCGAGAAGGCCACGCGGTGGCGTGACGTTAGAGTGAGCGAGCATGCCTCGTAGTAGCCCGGCGTAAGGTGGACTAGCAAAGCCCCAGGCGCCCGGGCGAGCACGCCGCGTGGCAGCCCGTCGTAAGGTGGGCGAGCAAGGCCCCAGGAGCCCGGCAAGCACACCACGTGGCAGCCCGGCGCAAGGCGGGAGAGCAAGGCCCCAGGTGCACGGCGAGAACGCCACGTTGTAGCCCGGCGCAAGGCGGGCGAGCAAGGCCCCAGACGCCCGGCAAGAACGCCACGTTTCAGCCCAGCACAAACCGGGCGAGCAGGAGAGCGTCTTGTCGAGCTGGTAGGTCACGGGTCCCACTTGGCAGGCGCAAAGGAAGCTTACCCTGGAGGACTCCGCTCCACTCAGCGTATCAGGGGCAATAAATTCGACGATTCGGCGTGGAAGGCAGAGGATGATGATTGCGGTCACTGTGGCCCTGGCAGGGGCACTGTAGCTGTCATTCTGTAGCTGTTCTGTGATAGTCTTGACTGGCGCCGGTGTCAGGTGGCTCTTCCATTCCGTTCGTGTCCAATGGTAGGCGGGAGCAGATGAAGCTACCGGCATCAGCAGTAGGGTGTGGCGGATTGTACTGCGATGTGACCCAATTTATGGTCTCTCTCTTTCCGTCGGCCGTCTCGGGCAGTATAAATGGGAGATCCAGGAGAGGGAGGTTGGATCCCTGAGAGGCTAAGGCACCGTATGTTCTCCAGCGAGGACACACCCATTTTTCATCCAAGTAATCGATCACAAGCAGGAGTAGGACTATTACCCATCCCGGGGGTCCGAACCTGGGTAAATCCGAAGTCTCCCTGCACGTCTGAGAGAGAGAGCAAACTAATTAGCAAAACCCCCCTAAGATCGAACACAAACTGCACAAAATCGGTTAGGCGAAAAACGACCGACAAAGCTTTCCCATGCTTTAACCCTATTTGAATTTTAAAACTAGCTTGTGCATGAACATATACATATATGTATGTGATTTGGTGTACATAACTAACCTTTGCAGTTTTGAAATAAAATCTTCAAAAACCAATATTATTAACCCTACTAGGAGATATTAATTTCGAAATACTTGATAAAAAGAATTTCAATACTTGATGGTATTTTCATACCATGAATATTGCCTAGCCTACCTTCTCTTGTTGCTTTCTATTTTCAAATTTTGGGTCGAGGCTTCACCCAGCGTGCCATGAATAGTGCCTACCCTACCCAACTTGAGATCGTAATTTGAAACTAGGCGCGCATTCTGACTTGAGAGCATAAATCATTTGTGGCGAATTTGTGTAGCAATTTTTGTCTAAAATCGGTGTAAGATCTAGGAACCAGAAAACTGTGTTTATTCTCAGAATGTGCGTCCTATGTGTGAACGTGGCATTCTAAAACTTGATATCGTAATTTGAAAGTTGGCGCGAATTCCGACTTGAGAGCCAACAATTTCTACCATGTTTGTGTAGCATTTCTTGTCAAAAATCCATAATTCTCATAATGCGCGTCCCACTTGTGAACATGGCCTTCTACAACTTGAGATCTTAATTTGAAAGTTGGTGCGCATTCCAACTTGTGAGCACAAACCATTTGTGGCAAATTTGTGTAGCAATTTTTGTCAAAAATCGGTATAAGATCTAGGAACCAGAAAACTGTTTTATTCTCCGAGTGCGCACCCCACGTGTTAACATGGCCTTCTACAATTTGAGATTGTAATTGAAAGTTGGCGCGCATTCCGACTTGGGAGCCAACAATTTCTGACATGTTTGTGTAGCATTTCTTGTTAAAAATCCATAGCTGTAAGATCTGGGTACCTGACAACTGTGTTTATTCTCGGAATGCACACCCCACGTGTAAACGTGGCCTTCTACAACTTGAGATCACATTTTGAAAGTTGGTGCGCACTCACAACTTGAGATCGTAATTTGAAAGTTGGCGCGTATTCCGATTTGAGAATACAAATCATTTGTGGCAAATTTGTGTAGCAATTTTTTAAAAAAATCGGTGTAAGATCTGGGAACTAGAAAACTGTGTTTATTCTCCGAATGTTCATCCCACGTGTGAACGTGGCCTTCTACAACTTGAGATCGTAATTTAAAAGTTGGCGCGTATTCACGATTTGAGATCGTAATTTGAAAGTTGGTGCGCATTCCGACTTGAGAGCACAAATCATTTGTGGTAAATTTGTCTGGCAATTTTTGTCGAAAATCGATGTAAGATCTGGGAACTAGAAAACTGTGTTTATTCTCAGAATGTGCATCCCATGTGTGAACGTGGCCTTCTACAACTTGAGATCGTAATTTGAATGTTGGCGCTCATTTCGACTTAATAGCCAACAATTTCTGCCAAGTTTGTGTAGCATTTCTTATCGAAAATCCAATGGTGTAAGATCTGGAAACCAGAAAATTGTGTTTATTCTCGGAATGCGCATCCCACGTGTAAACGTGGCCTTCTACAACTTGAGATCGTAATTTGAAAGTTGGCGCGCATTCACAACTTGAGATCATATTTTGAATGTTGGCGCGCATTCCGACTTGAGAGCACAAATCATTTGTGGCAAATTTGTGTAGCAATTTTTATCAAAAATCAGTGTAAGTTCTGGGAACCAGAAAACTATGTTTATTCTCGGAATGTTCATCCCACGTGTGAACGTGGCCTTCTACAACTTGAGATCGTAATTTGAAAGTTGGCGCTCATTTCGACTTAATAGCCAACAATTTCTGCCAAGTTTGTGTAGCATTTCTTATCGAAAATCCAATGGTGTAAGATCTGGAAACCAGAAAATTGTGTTTATTCTCGGAATGCGCATCCCACGTGTAAACGTGGCCTTCTACAACTTGAGATCGTAATTTGAAAGTTGGCGCGCATTCACAACTTGAGATCATATTTTGAATGTTGGCGCGCATTCCGACTTGAGAGCACAAATCATTTGTGGCAAATTTGTGTAGCAATTTTTATCAAAAATCAGTGTAAGTTCTGGGAACCAGAAAACTATGTTTATTCTCGGAATGTTCATCCCACGTGTGAACGTGGCCTTCTACAACTTGAGATCGTAATTTGAAAATTGGCGTGCTTTCTGACATGAGAGCCAACAATTTCTGCCATGTTTGTGTAGCATTTTTTGTCGAAAATCTATAGGTGTAAGATATGGGAACCACAAAATTATATTTATTGTCGGAAAGCGCACCCCACGTGTGAACATGGCCTTCCACACTTTGAGATCGTAATTTGAAAGTTGGCGCGCATTCCGAATTGAGAACCAATAATTTCTACCATGTTTGTGTGACATTTCCTATCGAAAATCCGTAGGTGTTAGATCTAGGTACCTGAAAAACTGTGTTTTTTCTCGGAATGTGCATCCCACTTGAGAACAAGGCCTTCTACTCCTTGAGATCGTAATTTGAAAGTTGGCGCACATTCCGACTTGAGTGCCAAAAATTTCTGCCATGTTTGTGTAGCATTTCCTGTCAAAAATCCATAGCTGTAAGATCTGGGAACGACAAAACTGTGTTTATTCTCCATATGCTCATCCTACGTGTGAACGTGGCCTTCTATACCTTGAGATCATAATTTGAAAGTTGGCGCGCATTCCGACCTGAGAGCCATCAATTTCTGCCATGTATAGGTGTAAGATCTGGCAAGCACAAAACTTATTTATTCTCGAAATGCGCATCCCACGTGTAAACATGGCCTTCTACAACTTAAGATCAAAATTTGAAAGTTGGCGCGCATTTCGACATGAGAGCCAACAATTTCTGCCATGTTTGTGTAGCATTTCTTATCGAAAATTCATTGGTGTAAGATCTGGAAACGAGAAAACTATATTTATTCTCGGAATACGTATCCCACTTGTAAACATAGCCTTCTACAACTTGAGATCGTAATTTGAAATTTGGCGCGCATTCACAACTTGAGATCGTAATTTGAAAGTTGGCACGCATTCCGACTTGAGAGCACAAATCATTTGTGGCAAATTTGTGCAGCAATTTTTGTCAAAAATCGGTGTAAGATCTGGGAACCAGAAAACTGTGTTTATGCTCAGAATGTGCATCCCACATGTGAATGTGGCCTTCTACAAGTTGAGATTGTTATTTGAAAGTTGGCACGCATTCTGACTTGAGGGCCAACAATTTCTGCCATATTTGTTCAGCATTTCTTGTCGAAAATCCATAGGTGCAAGACCTGGGAAGCACAAAACTATGTTTATTCTTGAAATGTGCATCCCACGTGTGAACATGGCCTTCTATAACTTGAGATCATGATTTGAAAGTTGGCACGCATTCCCACGTGAGAGCCAACAATTTATGCCATGTTTATGTACCATTTCCTGTTGAAAATCCATAAGTGTAAGATCTGGGAACCACAAAACTATGTTATTCGCGGAATGCACACCCCACATGTGAACATGGCCTTCTACAATTTGAGATCGTAATTTGAATGTTGGCGCGCATTCCGACTTGAGAGCCAACAATTTCTGCCATGTTTGTGTAGCATTTCTTGTCGAAAGTCCATAGCCGTAAGATCTGGGTACCTGAAAACTGTGTTTATTCTCGAAATGCGCATCCCACTTGTGGACATGGCCTTCTATAACTTGAGATTGTAATTTGAAAGTTGGCGCGCATTCCGACTTGAGAGCCAACAATTTCTGCCATGTTTATGTAGCATTTCTTGTCGAAAATCCATAGGTGTAAGATCTGGTAACCACAAAACTATTTTTATTCTAGGAATGCGCATCCGACATGTGAACTAGGGCTTCTACAACTTGAGATTGTAATTTGATATTTGGTGCGCATTATGACTTGAGTGCTAACATTTCTGCCATGTAGGTATAGCATTTCTTGTTGAAAATCCATAGGTGTAAGATCTGGGTTCGACAAAACTGTGTTTATTCTCAAAATGCTCATCCCACGTGTGAACATGGACTTGTAAAACTTGACATCGTAATTTGAAAGTCGGTGGGCATTCCGACTTGAGCCAACAATTTCTGCCATGTTTGTGTAGCATTTCTTGTCGAAAATCCATCGGTGTAAGATCTGGGTACCTAAAAACTGTGTTTATTCTCGGAATGCACAGCCCACTTGTGAAAATGACCTTCTACAACTTGAGATCGTAATTTAAAAGTTGGCGCGCATTCCGACTTGAGTGCCAACAATTTGAGCCATGTTTGCGTAGCATTTCTTGTCGAAAATCCATAGGTGTAAGATCTAGATACCTAAAAACTGTGTTTTTTCTCGGAATGTGCATCCCACTTGTGAACAAGGCCTTCTACTCCTTGGGATCGTAATTTAAAAGTTGACGCACATTCCGACTTGAGTGCCAACAATTTCTACCATGTTTGTCCAGCATTTCCTATCAAAAATCCATAGCTGTAAGATCTGGGAACGACAAAACTGTGTTTATTCATGGAATGCGCATCCCACGTATGAACATGGCCTTCTTCAACTTGAGATCATAATTTGAAAGTTGGCGCGTATTCCAACCAGAGACAATTTCTGCCATGTTTGTCCAGTATTTCCTATCAAAAATCCATAGCTGTAAGATCTAGGAACGACAAAACTGTGTTTATTCTTGGAATGCGCATCCCACGTGTGAACATGGCCTTCTTCAACTTGAGATCATAATTTGAAAGTTGGCGCGCATTCCGACCAGAGAGCCAACAATTTATACCATGTATAGGTGTAAGATCTGGGAATCACAAAACTGTATTTATTCTCGAAATGCGCAACCCAGTGTAAACATGGCCTTCTACCGCTTAAGATCAAAATTTGAAAGTTGTCGCGCATTACGACAAGAGAGCCAACAATTTCTTTCATGTTTGTGTAGCATTTTTTGTCAAAAATTCATAGGTGTAAGATCTGGAAACGAGAAAACTATGTTTATTCTCGGAATACGCATTCCACGTGTAAACATGGCCTTCTACAACTTGAAATCATAATTTGAAAGTTGGGGCGCATTCACAGCTTAAGATCGTAATTTGAAAGTTGGCGCACATTCCGACATGAGAGCACAACTCATTTGTGGCACATTTGTGTAGCAATTTTTGCCGAAAATCGGTGTAAGATCTGGGAACCAGAAAACTGTGTTTATTCTCAGAATGTGCATCCCACATATGAATGTGGCCTTCTTCAAATTGAGATCGTAATTTGAAAGTTGGCGAGCATTCCGACTCGAGTGCCAACAATTTCTGCCACGTTTGTTTAGCATTTTTTGTCAAAAATCTATAGGTGCAAGATCTGGGAAACACAAAACTATGTTTATTCTTGGAATGTGCATCCCACGTGTGAACGTGGCCACCTACAACTTGATATCATAATTTAAAAGTTGGCGCACATTCCGACATGAGAGCCAACAATTTCTGCCATTTTTGTGTAACATTTCTTATCAAAAATACATGTGTAAGATCTGGGAACCACAAAACTTTGTTTATTCTCGTACTGCACACCCCACGTGTGAACATGGCTTTCTACCATTTGAGATCGTAATTTGAAAGTTGACGCGCATTCCGATTTGAGAGCCAACAATTTCTGGCATGTTGGCGTAGCATTTCTTGTCGAAAGTGCATAGCCGTAAGATCTGGGTACCTGAAAACTGTGTTTATTCCTGAAATGCGCATCCCACTTGTGGACATGGCCTTCTATAACTTGAGATCGTAATTTGAAAGTTGGCGCGCATTCCGACTTGAGAGCCAACAATTTCTGCCATGTTTGTGTAGCATTTCTTGTCGAAAGTCCATAACCGTAAGATCTGGGTACCTGAAAAATGTGTTTATTTCCGAAATGCGCATCCCACTTGTGGACATGGTCTTCTATAACTTGAGATCGTAATTTAAAAGTTGACGCGCATTCCGGCTTGAGAGCAAACAATTTCTGCCATGTTTGTGGTGCTTTTCTTGTCGAAAATCCATAGGTGTAAGATCTGGTAACCACAAAACTATTTTTATTTTTCGGAATGCGCATCCCACATGTGAACAAGGCCTTCTACAACTTGAGATTGTAATTTGGTAGTTGGCGCGCATTCCGACTTGAGTGCTAACAATTTCTGCCATGTTGCTGTAGCATTTCTTGTTGAAAATCCATAGGTGTAAGATCTGGGTACCACAAAACTATGTTTATTCTCAGAGCGCTCATCCCACGTGTGAACATGGCCTTGTACAACTTGAGACCGTAAGTTGAATGTCGCCGTGCATTCCGACTTGAGAGACAACAATTTGTGCCATGTTTGTGTAGCATTTCTTGTCGAAAATCCATTGGTGTAAGATCTGGTTACCTAAAAACTGTGTTTATTGTTGGCATGTGCAGCCCACTTGTGAACATGACCTTCTACAACTTGAGATCGTAATTTAAAAGTTGGCGCGCATTCCGACATGAGTGCCAACAATTTCTGCCATTTTTGTGTAGCATTTCTTGTCGAAAATCCGTAGGTGTAAGATCTGGGAACCATAAAACTATGTTTATTCACAGAATGCACATCCCACGTGTAAACATGGCATTCTACAACTTCATATCGTAATTTGAAAGTCGGCGTGCATTCCGACTTGAGAGCCAACATTTTCTGCCATGTTTGTGTAGCATTTGTTGTCGAAAATCCATAGGTGCAAGATCTGTGAACAAGACCTTCTACAACTTGATATCATAATTTGAAAGTTGGCGTGCATTCCGACTTGTGCTAACAATTTCTGCCATGTTTGTGTAGCATTTCTTGTTAAAAATACAAAGGTGTAAGACCTGGGAACCAAAAAACTGTGTTTATTCTCAGAATGCATATCCTACGTGCGAACATGGCCTTCTACAACTTGAGATCGTAATTTGAAAGTTGGTGCGCATTCCGACTTGAGAGCTAATAATTTATGCCATGTTTGTGTAGCATTTCTTGTCGAAAATTCATAGGTGTAAGATCTGCAAACCACAAATCTATGTTTTTTTCTCGGAATGCCCATCCCACGTGTAAATGTGGCCATCTATAACTTGAGATAGTAATTTGAAAGTTGATGCGCATTCATAACTTGAGATCGTAAATTGAATGTTGGCGCGCATTCCGACTTGAGAGCACAAATCATTTGTGTCAAATTTGTGTAGCAATTTTTTTTCAAAATCGGTGTGAGATCTGGGAAACAGAAAATTGTGTTTATTCTCGGAATGTGCATCCCACGTGTGAATTTGAAAGTGTGCGCACATTCCAACTTGAGGGCCAACAATTTCTGCCTTGTTTGTGTAGCATTCCTTGTCGAAAATCCATAGATGTAAGATCTAGGAACCACAAAACTGTGTTTATTCTCGAAATACGCAGCCCACGTGTGAATATGGCCTTCTACAACTTGAGATCGTAATTTAAAACTTGGCGTGTATTCCGACTTGAGAGCCAACAATTTTTTGCCATGTTTGTGTAGTATTTCTTGTCGAAAATCCATAGGTGTAAGATTTGGGAACCACAAAACTGTGTTTATTCTCGAAATGCGTATCTCATGTCTGAACATGGCCTTCTACAACTTAAGATCAAAATTTGAGAGCTGGCGCGCATTTCGACTTGAGAGCCAACAATTTCTGCCATGTTTGTGTATCTCAAATAGTGTACTCAAGTTGGCACTCAAATCGGAATGCGCGGCAACTTTCAAATTACGATCTCAAGTTGTAGAAGGCCGTGTTCACATGTGGGAAGCGCATTCCGAGAACAAAAATAGTTTTGTGGTTACCAGATCTTAC